>JAENPR010000910.1:0-260325 GCA_018135685.1 Themeda triandra | reverse complement strand
CTTAGTCGTCGGTTAGTAGAGTTTCCTTAATACTAGCGCCAAGTTTGTTAGAAGTCAGAGTCCGAGTTGTATAAGAGGCAACTCTCGATCAATGAAAGATTAGTTCTGGGATTGTGTCTTATAGACACCCTTGGGCGCCCGGCACTCTCTCCTCTCTCGCATAAACCCTAACCCGCCGAATGCCCAAGACGGCTCTCCGCCGACACTGACGGCCGAGTGTTCAAACCTCGACCTCCAACCCACCATAGTTGTTAACCTCAGGAGCGTGAGCGCTTAACACTTTACCACTTGGATATAAACCTGATAATATACCGCTAGATATGGACATGGTGCCAAAGATATGCAGATTTTGGTTTGTCCAAAAACTTTGGTGAAGAGCTAAGCCGGACAACACAAAGTCCGCTAGGAAAATGTAAGTTGAATGCTTCATGTCAACATATTCTTTCCTAATGCAAGCATTCATTATGAATTCGTTGTATGTGATGCAATACAGTGGATACCAGCCACCAGAATACATTGAAAGAGGTGAAATTTCAGAAAAATTTGACCTATTTAGCTTGGGTGTTGTAATGATAAAGATCTTATCAGGACCTGAGGGCTACTCAACACATAAAGACATGGCAAATGAAGAATTTATTGGTTTGGTAATAAATAATATTATTGTTTAACATATTTTTGAATCTAATACGATGGCACATTTACATTTCAAATTGTATCACAAAGCTTTGATAGTTATATTTTTCCAGGTAAAAATAAACTGGAGGAATAGGTTGCAAGAAAAATGGAGTGGTTCTTTGTTTGAAGCATATTGCCACCAAGTAGAGACATGCACTCATATAGCTTTTAACTGTTTGGAGAAAGACAGCCAGAAAAGGCATGACATAGTTGAGATCATCAATAAGTTAAATGAAATTGAAATTGACATTAATATATATATATATATATAGATATTCTATATATTCCTGATTAATATTCAGTCCCCGAGCCCAATTACCGAGTCCAACCCCGAGGCATGGGCGCGCCGGTCCCGAGCCGACCACGCAGCGGTTCCCACGAGCTGGGGCTGCCATACCGCTCCCGTCTGAAGCTCACGCACCTACCCACGATTTGTGCGGTTTCTATTTCCTCATCCCGTCTGCTCGGTCTCCTTTTTCCCTCCGCCGGAACCGCGATTTCCCTCTCATCGCTGCCTGCCGTGCGCCGCCGACGCAGTGCGCCGCCCGGTCGGGCGTTCTCCGCCGCCGTTCCCCAGCGTCCGCCACAGCCACAGCGTCGCCCGTCCTGGTGTTCTCGGCCGGCGTGCCCCAGCCTCTGGACCCGCCGCGCCGCCCCCTGCGCTGTGCGTTCGCAGACGCATCGCACTGGCAGATCCTGGTACGCTTCCGTTTCCCCAGCTCATCGTTTGAATCGTCTCCTCCTTCCCCTTCCCTTTCCCCTTCTTAAGTGGATCTGATGATTCGAATGCCGGCACAGGTCGCTGCCCGGAGCTCCTCCTCTGCGGGCTACGTGCGTCTTGGCGGTCTCGTCTGGGGCAGCGGCGGTACCTCGTATCTCTCGTGTCCGGCGTCGATCTTTCTATGCTCGGCCGGCACAAGCTCGGTCGGTGCTGCTCCTCAATGTCCCTATTTCTCGATCACATCGGATATGGAGGCCGTGGTCCGCTTGGCTTGCCCTCTTCGACACCGCCCGCAACAAACTGCTCGAGCCTGGTGAGTACGGACCACTCCACAACGGCGAGGAGTCACCAGCCGGAAGTTCGCGAGGACCCATTGACCCCTGCCAAGTACGAACGGAAAAGTGAGATTCTTTGGCTCGATCTATTTTCATGTTCATTTATTTATTGCATCTCCTTCCGATGGATATATTCAGTAGCTTTCCTTCCCCTCTGAATCTCCTTCCCGATTTGTTTTGATTTTCCCCTTCCGTGAGTGGATGTAGCATCCTGCAGTGTGCTAGTCTGTCCTGGCCTCCTTTACAAATCAAGTGCTAGCTAATAGTCGAGTGCAGGATGCTTATGGCCCAGGGGTCCCGGCCAGGAACTCTCAACTGCAGGAAGGTGAGTTTGTCTCAGCTGCTAATGCTGGTTGTGTAACTGTTAGTCTGTTACCAATGCCAATTGTGTTGTGTAATATAGTGTATTCATTCGGAGATGCCTCTCGAGGGGATGTTTCCGCCAGGCACTCTGGTCTGCAACCCGGCCTCCTACACGTGAGGTAAGGCTACCCTTCAGTCCGTGTTATTTTAATTGTGCATTGATTTGCTGGACCGAACGAGGAAGCTTGTCAATTCTGATCCATTCAGAGAGAACTGTGTATTATTACCATTGATACAAATTATTTGTTTATGGTTATAGGAAATCAACACATGATGCTACATGTGGGAGCAATAATCACACACTTTTTTTTTGCACTGTCTAAACATTTTAGTTTCTTTGTTTTTACATGGACTCTACTACTAGTTAGATGTTTCTCTGCTAGCACTCCTGCGTACCTGCGCTTATGTGGGAACAGCAGTCACAGTGGGCCAATACCAATTTAGTTCTTTGCTTCTCCAATTAAACCAAATTCTTCAATTTTCCTGGGAGGATTTAGTGGCAAGCTCATATTTTCTTTTAGTCCACACTTTTGCTACTGTGAACTGCAACACTGCAACTAATCTCTCCTCCAATTTATCAAATCATTTTGCTTAATGTGTTCATTTCTAATTTCTTAACTTAGGTCCTCGAGGTTATAAAATTGATAAATGACAATAAATATCAAACGTGCCCTGCTGCGTGATCTGTTTGTATGCATTTTTGTCATACTAATGTTAGTGTTTGCTATAGAGAGCTTAATTCAACAAACTTCAATGATGATAGTTTTTTCGTTATTAACTCATTGACCCATCTTGTGTCAGATGCTAGAAGTCAACATGCTGTTTTGAAGTCCACAGTAGTCTAAATATCTTTAATCATGCTTCGTGTTTAGAGTTAATATTTCATCAATGTTATGTATTCTCTTTTGTTCTTTTTAAGGTTGTGTCTGCAAATGCCAGGCATTTTCCGTGAAGGACCCTACTCCAGCTACACTCCATGATCGTCACAAAGGTAATTTTTTTCCTAATATCTGATTTGTTGGTCTGACTTCTTTATGCTTGAGTTTTCATCATGTATATCTATATATTTTTTTGTTTTCAAGTTTGTTGGATAATTAGCCATATCAATAAAATCATCTGATCTGTTTGGCTGACTAATTATGCTACATTAGATAATCAGAAGATTATTTAATTGCTATATGCATCTTTCAGGCTTTGAAAGGGTATGGACATTTTTTTCTATTAGTATATCAGATTGCATGTCAAATGTTCATTCAAGTGCTTAACTGAATCTATGCTACCTTGTGTGGAAATCAAAAACTTGAATGCAAAATGTTTTGTGTTGACAACTTGCATGTCAAATCTTTGTTCAGATGACTCGCGTTATCTTTTCTCTATAATTTATGCATGAGTGTATAGTTAGACCGATGATTTATGAATAGTTTAATTGCTGGAGAAACACTAAAATGTATCTCCTATGTGCCACCCCATTAGTATTTTCATTGCAGGCATGGTGCCTCTAGGAGCAGGATCTGAACTTCTCCTGCTGCCCACCTATATGCTAAAATTGATTGGTCTTGCTGAACATTGTAGTCTGAGAATTTTCAGATGAGATGTTGGCCTCATCCTTGTCCTGTTTATGCTGCCAGGAACGAGCATAAAGAGAGCAGTACCTGATTGTTGAACTGGTGTCCCTTCTTCCTTCATGGCTCTAAAGTTGGGTAATTTATTGTTTCTCCAGGAAGCCATTTTATTGTGACTATTTTTTGAAGAAACTATTTTACTGTAAACTGTCAGACTTCTTCTATTTGGTTCTCAAGTGTCACCAATTAGATATGTTGGGAAAAATATATGAGCATAGACAGTTTGATAAACAACTGATGGTTAACAAATTAGCTATCACCATGAATATTCATTTCTTAGAAACAAATACTAGGATTGTTCCAGAAAGCTGGTGGTCGCAGAAATCCTAGCCTGCTACATGACAATAAAAATCTTATTTAGAAACACATTCCCGTAGTATGATTTAGAACACCTTTTTCTCTCAAAATTTTAAGGTGCAAATACATTTAATTCATATTGCTATCAGTCTTCCTTGTTAGATTAAAAACTCATACTCTAGAAAATAATTTCAAAACTCTAGTAAATAGAATATTGTAACCACTAGAGGTAAGAAAGGCATGGATTCTAGTAAAAGAATTTGCAAGTCCAGTAAACTGATTATTGTAACTAATTAAAGTATGCATCATATATACATTCTAGTAAACCATTTAAGAATTGTCATAAACAAACTACAGCTGCTTTCGCTTTCTCTTGCAATCTGGAATTACTATTTTCGAAATGACCAGACAAAATTATAAACATTCATTTATAGATAATCTAATCTTTACTATGTTTCTTTTAGAAAAACTATATGTATATGAACTGATGCCTTGACGCAGAGTTAGAGAACAATTTAACGTGCATGTATTTTAAATTTTGCTTGTCCAAATTAACAGTATTCTTCATTGAATATGCGAGCACCTGATGTTCATATGCTCAGTGCTCTTGAATCACAAAGCTGATCATTGTTGCTACCCATATGCTCTTCAGATATTTACCATGTTTTACCAATTTATCTGCATGACCTGTACAACCAAGCATGCCAGCTGGGACACATGATCGATGTAGGTATGAGCGAAGATTATTTGAGATAGCATGACCTTGCACAAACAAGCATGCTGATGCTGCATGTCCTCCTCATGGTGCTCTGGGATAATGATGGTGCTTGCAGCTGTATATTTTTCATGCATGGGCATATTACACATATCAGTCAAGTAGCCACTAGAATTGTATTGAATTTAAAAAAATTCGATGTTACTCTGGTGCAATTTCTTCACCACACCTTAGGAAAAGTTTTTGGCAAAGAAATGGGTTTGTGACAGGACCAGCTAAGAAAGTGAGAGGTACCTTATTGTTTGGTTTCATACTGTTAGAAGCTAGGATCGCTGAACTTTGCATTCTGTATTTCTGTTATGATGAACTTTCCCCAAATACGTGCTTATGCACATGCTCGAAAATAAATCTGGCTTGCTTCCTGATGTAGATGGATTCCAGTCTGACAGCCTCACTTTCAACTTTCCTTGCAGGCACTCATCTTCACAGTCCCTGCAATCATTGATGTACATGGATTCCAGTCTGACAGCCTCACTTTCAACTTTCCTTGCAGGCACTCATCTTGTAGTCCTCGCAATCATCGCTCTCTATAGCACTGATCATCTGTGTAGACAAGTAGTACCCAAAGCGAGGAAAACGCGGTAGCTGGAATTGCATTCAGAAGGAACTTGTAATTTCAGTGATAATAGCTTGTCTTTGTAGTCATACTTCTGTATCACTATAGCAAGTTGTTGATTTAAATGGTGCTACCGCCTTTTGACCTTTATGTCGCTGTTGACCACACTAACCCTCTGGATTGGGGGATTACTACTCTTCGACACCATGGCAAGCTTCTTCAAATCAATAGGACAATGAATTCTACAGCAGATAAATTAGCTAGGCTTGCTTTCTTAGCTCCGAAGCACTCGACTTCTGTGTTTCAACCTGTATGCTCCTATGTTTCGCATACTGAGCGGTGCTCTCTGTCAGAGGCACTTTCTGATGTAAACCTTCAGTCTGTTAGACTGATTGCAGTGTTTTGCTGATAATATTTTTGGTTTATTGTCAAAAAAATGAGAATGTTCATTGGTCTATTCAAACTGTGTGCTCCTAGATCTGTGATGCTTCTAAACTCATGCTATCTTGGCAAACTTCAGAAGCAGTTTTCTCCACTTTCACCCATAAGTGGCAAAGAAGCAACGGGCTAACCCCTCTGTTCTGTGACGCAAAGGATAACACAAGACAACGATGCTCGAGTTGGTGCGTGGTAGGCTTTGTCAATTGTCTCTCACGGTGCCTGTCTAGTCGATGGGCAAAACAATTAGGCCAGCTTGAAAGGATGAGGTACAGTTGGAGAATGGAGGGAAATGGGTCCTCGTAGCATTTGTTTCTGTCATTTTGTTTCCCTTTTCTTGTTTTTTAAAATGCTTAATTTATCAAGTCCTAGAATAAATATGCAATCACATTTTTTTTAAAAAAGTATATATATATATATTTTAGAGATACTTTAACATAATCTGATCATAGAATTTACATATATTTCTAACCATATACAGTCTGAAGATATCGTCGATAGAAATCTTTTTTATACATAAAACACTGTAAACTTATGCAATTCATGCATGTGACCGAGTTTTAGTGTAATGTATACCCAAAGTGCACTCTTACTGCACATCTCATACGTATACGTAAAGACATCTTGAGATCGAGTCAAGGCACATGTCCATGCAACACATCTGCGCAGTGCACATGTGCGCATTCCACAGCTTGATCACAACGATGACCCCTCTCCGACAAGGGAGCCCGACAGTTAACTCTCAGGGGGAAGTTGCACGATGGATTCTCCTTGAGAAATTCAATTCCTTCGCCTCCTATGTCACTAACATCCACATTACGTTCTCCACTTCTCCAATATACCAAGTTGCTTGCTTGCGTGGATGATTTTTGGTTGAGTCCTCAGCTAAACTTCCCTGCCTGATTCGCTTCTCTGCCTTGCTGACCAATCTCCTCCATCCTGCCAGCCACAACGCTGTCTATTTTGTCACCAAAATTAGTACGACTAACCCGCAAGAGCGAACACAGGTTATTGTACAATATATATGTTCAATGAAATAAGCTTATTAGCTTTTATACTAAATCAAGCATAGCTGTTTAAATATGGCAAATTTCTCATTACATTGAAGGGCTATCAATATCTGGGATACCGAACCAGATATATTTCTAAGGATCTAAGCAAAACAATCACATGATAAAAAACACAAAAAGTATAGTGCTACAAACTGGATATAGGGATTACTATTTTAGGTCATAAACCTCATTCGCTGAAAACATATAACTTTTCAGGTAAATGAATCGTGAAAGAAGATTGCAGTACACTTTGCAGTTTAAAGAGACATAGTTTTGTGGCTCCATCTTAGTTATTCCACAAAGCCAGATACAATTTAGGGCAGCTGAATAACCTTCATTGGGATCATAAATATTGACTTCCAATAACTCATTGGTCAAATTATCACTTACAAGAAGTAACTTTGAGGAAGGAAAATTAGCAAAACAAAATGTACAGATCACATTGTAATCACAAGCAGGTACAGCTGCAGTAGGAATAAATCAATTCCTTGAATAGAAAAATGGCCATTCCAATCCAAAATCATTTTAGATGGATAGAACAACAGCCAATACATGTGGAGTGGATTCAGTGATACCACAAGTCATTTAGAAAGAAGGGAGCAATTAATCCGTGAATCTGAATAAAATACTATATACTTACCAGTCAGGGAAAAAAATCTCACGAAACAAATCTAATCAGTCATGAGTTTGCTGAATAACTCATTCTAATCATTATAACGTTCTATGATGAGATCATATTGTAAGGTCATAATTAGAAACGTACATATGGTGCATCAACCAGCAATGGACTACCCTGAAACTGAATTTTCCCAAGATGAGGAGCTAAAATTTGTGTCAAATAACCATCATTGGTAATTAACAAGATCATTAAAGCTTCAATCAATATACGAAACTAGGAAAAAATTCAAGGCTCCAAGATTGGTAAATATGTATGCTTTGTTGTAATTCAGTAGTTGAAAAATTTACAAACTAAGTAAAAGGAACACTGTTTTACCTCTGAAAAATCCAAAACAAGATGTGAGCAGTACCAGGCCAGCAACACATGGGTCATTTCAACTTTTATCCTGTGTTCTGCAGCTGAGAGTTGCTTGAAGGCTTGAGGATGCTATGCACTGCAGCTGGCAGCGCTGGCCAGCTACTCAGCGCCTCCATCCGCCACCTCTTCTGAGACCGTCCATCTTGCCCCTCAACGTACCCCCCGCCGACATATGAAAGAAATTTACCTGAAATCTACATTGCAAGATTATTTCATAACTGGAGATATTTACTGAACAACAAAACATATCTCAGAAATAGTTTAAGCAGGGAGAAGCAAGAATGTGCAGATGAATACAATTAAAATTATGTCAGTTTCATTACTTTTTTCAAAAGGAAAAATACTTTGTATCCTAAGAGTACTAGACCGCAACCCATTCACAACATTTTCATTGTTGAGTGACATCCAGATCACTGATGGTTTAGCCATCAATTGAATCAGAGATCTGGACTAGCAGATATGAGAAATAAAGAGCCAACATTCAGAGCATTCTGAATGAAACGAGGAAAGAGTATTTTATACCGAGTACATTTGAGCCTGAAGCTTGTTTCTTACCTCAATGTCAGAATGTCTGGACAGAATCAAATCAATTATTAAAGACAAGTAAATTCATTGGAAATTAACCTGACAGATTGAGACAATACTCACTACTACATTTTGCTGGCCATGTATAAATGCACAAAACCTGCGGCCAGCATGCAGGGCTAGATGTAAAATCATACAAATCGATGGAGATATTAGCTCGCCAACACCGATGACCATATATCAGGAACGGAAGGGGATGGAATAGAGGAGTGGGATACCTGGAAGATGGGATCGTCCTCTTCCAGACCAGCTTGTCCGGACACAAACGTGGGGGAGAGGACACCGTCGTCGTCGCTGCGGGTTGGGAAAGGGGCGGGGCTCGCCGCTGCGGGTCGGGGGCGCGCCGCCGCGAGTCGGGTAAAGGGCGCAGCCGCGCCGCCGGTAGGGGAAGGCACGGGCTGCGCGCGCTGCTGCTGGTGGAACGGACGGACCACCGCCGGTGCCTCCACCTCCCTGCGGGACGCCGAACGGAACTGCAGCTGCCCACGGCCAACAAAACAACGGGCTCTCGAGCGGACGGGCGGGTGCAGGGAGCGAGGCCGCGCCTCCGACCAGCAGCGGCGAGCAGCAGAGAGAGGGAAGCACCTTGTCGATCTGTTGGATCCTCATCCCGCTCGAACCGCCTCCGACCAGCAGCGGCGAGCAGCAGAGAGAGGGAAGCACCTTGTCGATCTGTTGGATCCTCATCCCGCTCGAACCTCGCAAGGGAATGGTGGCTCGGCCTCCCGCCCGCTTCCCCGGCCGGCCACCTTGCCGAACGGATCTGGCGCCGCCACTCGCCGCCGCCGAGGCCACGCTGCCGTGGATGAGGTGCCGCCGGCGCTCCTTAACATCAAGAGCAAGGGGCGTTCCCGATCTCCGATGATAGAAGAACGTCGTTGCCTCCACGAGCTCGCCGGCGCTCGGATCCCCGCAGCCGCGGCTACGCGAGGTGTCCGGAACCACCGCCATGGCTGCTCGCTGACCTATCGTCTCCGGCGCCAGGAGGGTCCTCGGGCGGCGCAGAAGGCGGTCTCGAGCGGCGGAGAGGACGGCGAGCTGGGCTCGAGAGGCGGAGAGGGCGACGAGCTGGGGAACCGGCGTCTCCTTGACTCCTCCCCACGATCTCGAATTAGATTTTTTTTTTTGAGTAACTAATCTCGAATTAGATTGACAAAGAAACGCATGCAGTGAATGGCGTGTAAAAAAGTAATAAAAATTAAAACAACTGGCAAAAAAAGAAAAAATAAAATAAACAACCGCATGCAGCTGTCTATGGTGGGAGGAAAAAAATCGGTCGGGGACCTCTCACTCACGCCCGCGCAGGGTGGCTGCGGGAGTCGGCTGATGCGGGCGGGCGGACTGGGAGGCTCGGGTACTAAATAATATTTAGTCCCCTGGGGACTAAATAGCACCTCCCTATATATATATATATATATATATATATATATATATATATATATATATATATATTGCAATTTTTATTTCTTGAAATTGTAAGTAAGATTGATATGTGGAATTAGTAGAATGATTATAGGAGTACATCAATTCGCAAAAAAAAAAAAAATAAGATTATAGGAGTACATCATACACGCATGTATAGTAGTCGATAGGGGCAATGGAAATAAAATCATCATCCGATATATCCATTTGAATAAAACTTAATCTATAGGTGCGCCAGACTTGGAGTCCGAGCTAGGCAGCACATCTGTGCATACTGGGCCCATCTGCATGTCTAACACGCCTCGATAGTCTTAGTCGTCGGCACTGAGGACATTCATACTGGACCTAAATTTTGTTCAGAGTTCAGACTGAAGATGGCAGCCCCTTGGTAAAATGTGGTACCGTTGGATGTAGGGCTCGATGCTGGAACCATGATCAATGCTGTTGTGTCTTGAGTGTTAACCACCGACGTCCATACATGGACCATTTACTCAATAGCCGTACCCACGCTTGCACATTCAAGTTGAGGAGAGCCATAGCTTCATTAGGCAGAAAGAGCGTTGTTGAAGGCTTGATCACCATGGACATGGAGTGGTCGTATGGCGTCATCGACCTCAGCGTCACTAGTGTCACCATCGAGCGGTGGTGCACTCTTGGGCTGCATGTGCCGGAGCTGCATGCGCGAGCATCCGTGGTGTTGTCCTCCCATGCTCAACTTTGTCGGCGCGTGCAAGAGCGGCCTCCCGAGCGCAGCGCTCCAGTGCGTCGCAATTGGCAGCAGTGGTGGCGGCAAGGCGACCCTATTCCACAACATCTGTGCGCACTTGAGCAGCAGCGGTGGGAGATGGGATGGCCGCGCCTCTGGAGGGGTCTGGAGTGTCTGTGAAGGAATCAGGGAGAGTTAAGCGAAAAGATTGGTTGAGGATCAACCCCTTGATACAATTTAAGACTGATATGTGGAATTAGTAGATTCATTATACATGTATATTTCAATTAAACTAGGTGAAAACCCCACACCTTGCTACGGGTATTAGAGAAGACGCATTCTTGTGGTTAGCAGTAGAAAGTGTGTGGTTTATGAAATTCTGAGTGATGATGCTTTAAGCCGGAAAGAAATGAAATAGATTGAGCTATTTTTAATTATCAATGTTCACTGAAAAATAAAAACATAGGATGAGTTCCCTAGTTTATAACGTGGTATGGTATTGACAGTTTTGTTTTTTAAATATTAGATGAGGTAGGACTATGTAAATAAATTGTAAGAGAACTCTTATAAAACTTTGCTGGGAGAGTATACTCTGTAACTAGCTACAAAATATGATATTCTCTAGTATCCTCCATTTACAATAATTTTCTCAAACACGACGTCACATGTCATTTTCATTAAGAAGGAGGCCGAAAGCACGTGTTGTTCTAAGGCAGAACCTTAGAACCCCCTCCGGTGGTTAACCCGAATAAACTCACAGATTAATGCTGAATTTACCTACGAAGTAGTGCACGGAACACGAAATGGATAAAAGAACACAAGCTCAATATATTCCATCATATTCCGATCCCTTGTACAGTCCCATCAGGGCAGTATTTATAGGCGCCCGTAGGCTTTTACATGACTATAATGCCCTTGGGCCGCTTCTCCTGAGTTCTCCTGCTGGTTGGTAGCGAGGGCGTAACAGTCTTCTGGGTGCTTTTCCAAGTTGCAGGCCGAATGGCCGACAACACCAGGCCCACCAGGCAGCGAGTAGTCCTTACAGGAGCAGCATCATGACGTCCCTGCACAAGTAAAATATCTGCCAGCCACCCCGCGGTGATTCGGTTAGGGCACCGAAGCCCCCTTTGCATGGGTGCTTCGACGACCTCCCGCCGGCGGCTGAACCGTCAATCCGCCGACAGCCCACGCCGATGGCCGACCGTCTCCGTTTGCCGATTCGGTTGCATGACCGAATCGACCATCCGTCCGTAGTCAGCCGGCACAAACGACCGATTCGGCTGCCTGACCGAATCGACACCTCGCCACTTCGGCGGGACAGGGTGCCTAAGTCCCGGTTGTCACCCAACAGTAGCCCCTCAGCGGTAACCGAAATGACTATTCTCCACTTCGGTTGCCGCTGACTTACAAATGATAACCGAAAGACCAAGCGCCGTCCCGCGGAGAGGATGATTTTTTTTCGCATCGGGATGCACAACCGACGCGACGGTTGGCCTAACCGCTGGCCAGGCCGCCGCGGGCGCCTATAAAAGGCCCCCCGGAGCGCCAGCGGTCATTTTCGCCGCGCCCGCTCTCGATCCCCTGCTGCTAATTCGGTGCCTGAGCTTCCGATTCGGTCTGCCGCTTCGGTGCCTTAGCTTCCGATTCGGTCAGCCTATTCGGTGCCTTGTTCAGAGCGACGATTCGGGTCGCCTGTTTTCCCCAGCCGCCGATTCGGTGCCCCTGACCGAAACGGCGTTTCGGCTTGCTAGCCCCTTGGAGCTACGTGGAGTTCGTTCTCTCCGCCAAATCAGCCTTTTCTGGTTTTCTTTGTTGTATAATTTTGCTGAAGTATGCTCAATTTCCTATTCGGTGTGCTTGATGTCCTTTTGTTTTCTTGTTTTAATTCCGCGTTTTCTCCTTTTATAGTCACGGTGGGTTTTTTCCTTGTGTATTGCTAACATGTCGCGGGTCCCGACTAGCGCTGACAATTCGGCTTCTGATGCCGAATCGGGTGATCAATCAGCTTCGGCTTCTGAGTCAACGTCTGGGTCCAGCTCTAGTGAGACCAGTGAATAGCATATTCCACCAGGGAAAAGGCCGATGCCCCTCGAGCCATTGCGCCGACCGCCACGAATCTGATGAAACCGAGACTGATGAAGAAGACGAAGTGGACGAGTACATCGAGTGCTTTGACTCATCAGATGGTGAAAAAGAAGCTCGTGCCACTTTGGGCGGGGATGAGGGGAGTTCGGCTCCTCATGCCGAAGAGGTAGCCGAATCTGCTCCTGTCCGACCACCAAGACCGCCAAAAGGACCAAGACATACTGGCTGGTCATGCCACCTTGACTGGTCCAAGTCCACCGTCAGTATGTTGAACCAGTACCAGCGAGATGGTATCTTGACCGCCGCTGAACGAAGCCGAAGCCGCTCTCCTGGGGTAGAAGAATACCCGAATCCCGAACCTACCGAAGCTCTTGTGTTCAGGGACTACTTTAAGGCTGGACTTCACTTCCCCCTGGAAGGTTTTGTCGCTGAAGTTTTGGGCGCATTTAACTTGCAGATTCACCATCTAACACCGAATGCGATAGTGCGTCTCAGTTGCTATGCCATGGCACAGAAGATGATGGGCAGCGAGCTGAGCGTGCCAGTGTTTGATCGACACTATGAGACTCAGTTATATTCTACCTATGGGACCGATGATGCTGGGACGAAACAACTTCGGTTGGAAGTGGGATCTTATAATTTTGTTCCTGCCCAAGGTAACATAGCCGCCTGCATAGTTCCAACTTTTAAGAACAAGTGGCAGGACTGGAAAAAGCACTGGTTTTACTACCGTGTGTGTGATGACGCCGATGTGGCACTTGCTAGAGAATGAGGCCAACCGAAAGCTCACCCTCTAGTATCTGTTATGGCTCAGATGGAAGGGCTTGTTTCGGCTCCAGAAATGGCTATGGGGCCACTTGACAATGCTACGGCCGAGTCGTATCGACAGACAGCCGAAAGGCAAACCAGCCGAGATTTGGTTGAAGAAATGCTTTCTCTCGTCCAGTGGCCACTCTGCACTGGTATGAGGTTTGATGGGTTTTCGTATCACAAGGGGTACCGAGGACCTTCGGTTAATCTGGCTCGTCCACCTGGCTATGATTCTAGCTCTGACTTTGTGAAAGAAATGGAGAAAAGAGCCAATCGGCTATGTGATCCTTACAACGACAAAGAGTATGATTTGAGCATGTCGAAACTTGGGTCCCTTCGGCGCCTCAACCGAATCTGGGAATGCATGAATGTAGAATACCCTGACGGCTCCCTCCGATCGGGAGAATGAGGGGTGATGCCACTGTTGGTCCGGTTGATTTGGCCCCGCGACCGAATGTGTTGCATGGTCATGGAGGCGCCCGGACTCAAGGCCGCAGCTCTCAAACTATTCGTGGTACGCGCCAAGCCGAAGCTGAACGACGCCATCAGATCGGTCGGCTAATTCGGCCCCGAGAAACCGAAGATGTCCGGGTATGTCGTATGCTTGCCAAGCGGGAATGGGTGAAACCCATAAAACAAAGCCGCAATCAAGTTATTAACGCCCGTGACGCTGATTCGGTTGTGTCCGGCCATACGGTAGAAAAGACTTGGCCTGGATTTCTAACTTGCAATTTTTGCACAACTAACTTGCTTTATTTCCCCTTTTCATGTTATCATTAATTTTGGCTTATGTTGATTCGGTTTATCCTTGTTATTCAGGAATTTGCTGAATCAAGCGAAGAGACTTCTTCAATGGCCGGTGGCAAAATGAGGAGCGCCCGCGACTTGGCGATCGATGAACAGCCCACGATGAGCAGCTTCAGGATGACTTCCAAGAAGAGCAAGGTTCGGGATGGAGCCACTTCGGCTCACTCCTCTCAACTTCGGCCGAGAGGAGCTACCAGCGGCCTAAGCCTTGGGGCCCCTACCGAAAGTGCTGCCCGTGCTACCGAAGCGGCCGCGCAGGCTACTTTGGGCAATGCGCTGGAGGTTCTAGGCGGGCCCCGTAGTATCACCCCGGCGGCTCGTCATCCTGGTAAGTCTCGGTTTCATGCCGAATCTGCGTGCATGACACCAGAGATGTCCTCGAATGTCTTATTCGGCAAGAGGTTTGTTTCCCTTGAATAGTCTAGCTTTCGGTTCGGTCCTATGAAGGTGTATTCGGGAACATGTTCTCCTGATGAACATAGCCCTGACCGGGAAGAGACTTATGAACTTGCTCGTGCTTTAGGAGTTGACTCTGACGCCCATCTGGTGGCTTATGTGGACCCCCGCGAAGTGGGTATTCTGCCTTCTCAAGCTGCTTTGGCCTTCGGTCAGGAGTGTGGCTCGTCCTTTTCGGCTAGCCGGACCGAACAGGCCTTGCTAGCGACTGACCGAAATGAATTGCTTTCGGTGGTAAACTTCCATGCTATTTCGGTAAGCACCCCGAATCGTCCAACTACCTGATCTCTCATTTCAGAAATTTTTCTTTTACAAGTACGATTGTTTACTTTTCTATCTGCCCGTAGGCCTCGGTTCTGTCCGGCGCACTGCTGAAGCAGGGCCACGCTACCCTTGCCCACGCCGAGAAGCAACTTCTTCTTCGGGAGAAGGGAGTTAAGAGGCTGGAGACCAAACTGGCGGACACCAAGAGCCTTCTTACTCAAGAAGTCAGGAAGACCGAAGCGGCCCTGGATGCTCAGAGGCAGGCCGAAGCCGCTCTGGAGACCCAGAAACAGCTTGAGCGCGACGCGCGCCGTGAAGCCGAAAGGGCTCAAGGTGCTGAGCGCGCTGCTGGTAAGAAGCTGGACGAGCTGGCCCTCCTTTTCCGCCGAGTGTTGAACGGCGTTGGGGACGTGAGCCCCGCGCCGCCGAATCATCTTTGAGCAAAATTCGGTTTCTGAACCAGGAGTTGTCCCGGCTAGATTATGCCATTCAATTGGGCCGCGAATATGCTGGTTTTGAAACTGCCCGTGCTCTGATGAAGGCGGTGAAGGAAGAAGGTTGCGACCACTTTGCCAGGGCTACATGTTTTGAAAATGCTATGAGTTACTGGAAGCCGGATGAGGATGTTCAAGCTGCCGCCAAAAAATGGTTCTTTGACGGCTTCTGGACCGAAGCCGGGGGGCGAGACTTGGCTTTGCTTCGTGCTGCGTATGCTTGCGCTAGAGTAATTGATTCTGCTTCCATGTTCGGTTTGACATTCGGTTTACTGTGTTTATTTGGTTATGATTACCGAAATTGACATTCTCTTTTTTGTTGGATGCAGGACCCTAGTGAGAAACCTGTTATCAAGGCTAGGGTCGAAGCTTACATGGAGGAGCGCAACGCCCGGGACGGTTCCCCAGCCGTGCAAACACCGGTGGGCACCCCCGAAGCCCCTCATGTAGCTGCCGAAGAACCCATCGCTGAAGAACGGGCGCTTGTCAGTCAGGAAGAAGGAACAACGACCGCATCTGCTTCGGCTGCCGGTCATCATCAGGCTCCTGCCTTGAACCCCTCTACCTCAACCCCTGGAGTTTGAACCACTTGCACGTGGTTGTCAAAATACATTAAGTACTTTGTTAAGTTGTTAACCTTTTGCGGCCAGCATATTGGCCAGATGTGATTGTGCTGTAATGATACACTTATGTTGGGATGTGGCTTCGGCTTTTAAAGCCGAATCGCCTAGGACGATGTTTTCGGTGTTAAAGTATGCTTTAGCCGAATGCGTGTTGTTTTTCTTGTTATCGGACTTGCCGTCTGTTTCGATCTTTGATGCTCTTCGGTCTTCGTGCCGAATGCGTGCTTGAAAAGCGCCGTCTCGCCCCGTCTTTTTTAGACCGAAGAGCGAATGTCTAGTTAAGTTTAATTGGGGATTCGGTTGCATAGCCAAATCAGTACCGTATGACGGTTATCGGTTTTCGTAGCCGAATATATGCCAGCTGTAGTTGCTTGAGTTTGTAAGGCAGATAGCTGTCATGCTGCCCTTTGGTCTTCATACCGAATTAAGGTGTGCTTGGAGAGCGCCGTCCCGCCCCGTCTTTTTAGATCGAAGGGCTGCTTGCTGCTAGGTATAGCCCGAATTGTTGGGCTATTGCACCGAATCGGCGTTTGTGAGATTCGGTAGTTCGGTCCTTAGTGCTGCGCGATATTATCACTAATTTACACGAGCATTCTGATGGGCTTGCAAACTGTTCCGCCCCATCTTTTTGGACTGGAGGAATAATCTTGAACAAAGAAAATAATAATATTTTTTTATTTTCTTATTACAAGTGTGCTAATACTAGCTGTTACATTTAAAGATTGCTTATTTGCAATACTATGTTGGCGCATCACCACCTGAAATATCTTCGGTTTGGCCGGGTTATGTATGTGGCCCTGCAGTTTGTTGCTAGGATGCAGAAACCCGTGGCGGGTGACGTTGTGTAGTGTGCACGTTATTGATTGATATGTCATGTCCCAACGCCACCCGCTGCTCTGGATGAGGAGTCTGTGGTGCCAGTGGTAGCCAGGCTCACAGATGGAGAAGCTCTCGTGGCGGGTGGTACCGGTTGGAACACATCGAGTGTAGGCTTCGATATGGTAACCGAAGCTCTGCCAACAGGTCCCGACGCTGATATCGCGCTGCGTTGTACCATGATTCATGGAAACCGCGCTGGGCTTTCACATCACCATTAGCTGGCACATGGTCGTGCAGAACAGAACGTGGTGAAAGGCTCATGCTTCTAGGCTGTTTGCCTGGAGAGAGCAGGGCCTGACCTTGGGACTGTGACCGCTAAAGTATACCCTGCAAGGATCGAGTCCTCCTTGCCCGGAACACTGAAACCAGATGCAGTGGTTTACTTTGCCACCCGAATTCGCTCTTTCCTGAGGCCTCTCATGCCTATTTGGCGATGGTTTGCAAGATTTTCTAATGACACTTCCCTCATGCTTGAGGTAAAACAGGCTTGATGGAATGGCCTGTGGAAAGGTTTGGGTGCTCTTATATAGGCTGTTGTGCCCATAGGGTTCATAAATGCATTGAACCACCTTGCTTATTAAATTTTGATAGGTACTTTTTATCATTAATTAAGGCTCGCCACGATGCACATGGTTTTGCGGGTGTGTCTCCCGCGCTTTTTGGCGGTTCGGTTGCTTGCAACCTTTTTGATTGATACCAAATATATGGGCAGGCATTTGTTGCCTGACCGTTTTCGGTGAATGTATAGCTGATGTCACTGCCTTTTTGGGTAACATGATCATACATGCAATTATACAGACATATCTGTATATTGAGGATATCTCCTGTTGTTTTCGTTGGAGTTCCCAGCCTTTTCTGGCTTTAGAGGTTGCTTGCAACCTTTTCTAATCGATACCGAATACGAATACAGGCATTTCTTCCTGATCATATTCGGTTAGTATGCCGCAGACATGAATATATTTCCACGGAACATAAACATAGATGAAATTAAACTTATTACACGGGATGCCTCATTAAAAAACCTCAGTGAGGAAAAAGAGTGCAGAGCCCGAAATGTCTTTAGTTAAAAGTACCGAAGTTGCATGAAATTAAATTATTACATCTCCCTTTCTGGAGCACATCATTATCATGGATAGAATCGACGCAGGTTATCTGCATTCCACGTGTGGGCTGATTCGTTTCCATCTTCGGTTACCAGGGTGAATACGCCAGTGCTAACCCTCCTTGCCACGATGTACGGTCCGTACCATGGCGACTGCAATTTGCCTTGCTTGTCTGGTTGGCGGATAAGTACCATATCCCCCGGATTGATGTCTTTCCTCAAAATTTTCTTGTCTCTCCAACTCTTGGTTTCGACATGATATCTGTCTAGATTATCTGCGGCCTGGAGCTTCCTTTGGTCTGACGTTTCCACGTCTACCATTCTCTGTATCGGGTTGGTAGCCGATATCTCTGTTCTGAACGAGCCCATTCTTACTTCCTCTGGTGTTATGGCTTCTTCACCGAACAACAACCAAAATGGGGTGAAACCCGTAGCTCTGGATCTGGAGACATTGTGACCCCAAACAGCAGTGACCAGCTCTTGAGCCCATTTCCCCTTCTTTGATTCCTCGAGCGTCTTTGAGATGGCGGTGAAAATATCACCGTTTACTCTTTCGACTGCCCCATTCGACTCCGGGTGATTCACCGAAGCGAATGATAGTTTAATCCCCAATTCTTCACAGAAAGTTCTGAACTGTGCCAAATCAAATTGTTTGCCATTGTCAACCGTGATGTATGAAGGTACCCGAAACGGCAGATGATTCGCGCCATACGAAATTCACCAAAGTTCCCGAAGTTATTTAGCCGCGGCGTGGCTTCCACCCATTTGGTGAAGTACTCCAAAGCCACCGCATATTTGAGATTTCCGGGAGCTAGGGGTAATGCTCCAACTATGTCTACACCCCAACGCTGAAGCGGCCAGGTCGGGAATATAGGTGAAGTAGGGTTAGCTGGAGAATTCTGATTCTTTGCGAACATCTGACAACCCCTGCATGTTTTCACTATCTCCTTAGCATCAACTACGGCAGTCGGCCAGTAGAATCCCTGCCTCATTGCTCTGTGGGCAATTTCATGATGACCTCTGTGAGCTCCACATGAACCCGAATGTATCTCAGTAAGCAGTTGTTTTCCTTCTCCTCTACTTATGCACTTGAGCATTGGAGCGACTACGCCCTCCTTGTACATGTTTTCCCTACAATGGAGAATTGCTTCGTCCTGGAGTTCATTCAGTGCATGTCTTTCTTTGAGGCTGGTTCATATGTGCTGTTGAGGTATGCCCAGATGGGCGCCCTCCAGTCGTCGCTTGCGATTGCATGAATGACCGAAGGTAACTCTTCTTCTTCCTAGACAGCCTTGACTGTTAGGACTTGGTAAAAGACATCAGCTGGCAATGGACTGGCATTGGCTGCTGCTTTTGCTAACTCATCGGCTTCGGTGTTCTCAGACCTTGGTATATACTTCAGGGTGAAACTTGTGAAATATTTCTCCATTCTCCTTACAGTGGCCAGGTATGTAGCTAGCTCAGGATCCTTTGCTGTGTATTCTTTCTGAACGTGACCGACCACTATCTGTGAATCGGACCGAATCACGCAGCGTCGGACTCCGAGTGCTCTAAGCTTTTGTAGCCCCAATAGTACTGCTTCGTATTCGGCTGTGTTGTTTGTGGTAAGGAACTGCAATCTAGCTGCGTATCGTATTCTTGGTCCATTCGGTGGTGTCAGGATAGCTGAGATTCCTGCGCCTGCTGAGCACCATGACCCGTCGTAGTGTACAACCCATTCAGGTTCATCAAACTACTTTGTGGAGTCATCTGCATTCGGTGTCCAGTCTGCTATGAAGTCTGCTAGCACTTGTGACTTGATGGTTGATCTGTGCTCAAATGATATTATGTATTCGTTCAGCTCAGCTGCCCACTTGCCGATTCGGCCTACCGCTTCAGTGTTGCAGAATAGAGCTTCCAGCGGCTGAGCTGACAGGACCCGAATCGGGTGTGCTTGGAAATAGTGCTTGAGCTTCCTGGAAGCCATCACCACTGTATACGCGATCTTCTCTAGTTCCGTGTAATTCACCTTAGCACCCGAAAGAGCTTCTGAGACGAAGTAGATGGGGAATTGTTGCATTTTGCCTTCATATTCTTTCTCCTCAATCAATGCTGCGCTTACCGCTGCTGGTGCTGCTGACAGGTACAATACCAAGGTTGCTCCAGCTGTTGGTTTTGATAGAGTGGTAAGTCTGGTGAGGTACTTCTTGAGTTCCTCAAAAGCTTGTGCTGTTGAGGTCCCCAACCGAAAGTCGATGCGTTTTGGAGTGCCCTGAAGAATGGTAATCCTCTTTCGGCTGACCTTGATATGAACCTGCTCAAGGCTGCTATTCTCCCTGTGAGCTTCTGCACCTGCTTCCTGTTTTGAGGCGGCGCCATGTTTGCAATGGCTGCAATTTTTTCTGGGTTGGCTTCTATGCCCCTGGCGGAGACCAAACACCCGAGTAGCTTCCCTTTGCTGATACTGAATACACATTTATTGGGATTAAGTTTGAGGCCACTTGAGTGCAGATTCGTGAATGTTTCTCTGAGGTCATCGATGTGTGCATCCCTCTGGTCACTTTTTACCACGATGTCATCCACGTAGGAGATGAGGTTGTTTTTCTTCTTCTGCTCCCGGAATATTTCATCAGTTAACCTTGAGAAAGTCAGTCCGGCGTTCCTTAGCCCTTTGGGCATTCTCTTGTAACAAAAGGTGCCATCCGGTGTGATGAAACTTGTCTTTTCTTGGTCTTCCGGATCAAGCCATATCTGGTGATAGCCCGAAAAACAATCGAGCAAGCTCATTATCTCACAACCAGCCGCGATGTCCACCAACTTGTCTATTCTGGGCAATGGATATGGGTCTTTGGGGCAATGCTTGTTGAGGTCGGTGAAATCAACGCACATTCGCCATTTGCTATTCTTCTTCTTTACCATGACCACGCTTGCTAGCCATTCGGGATACTGCACTTTTTTGATTACATCGGCATCTAAAAGCCTCTGTACTTCGGCTGCTGCCGCTGCTGCTCTTTCATCTGATATTTTGCGGAGCTTCTGCTTTCTAGGCCTGGCTGATCCGTTTACGTTCAGGCTGTGCTGTGCAAGGCTTCGGTCTACCCCCTGCAGATCACGTGTTGACCATGCAAACACATCTCGGTTTTCCAGTAGGAATTCCATCAGTCTTGAGGCTTCACCCTGACCCAAACTTGCGCCGATATTGACACATTCGTCAGGCCGATTCGGGCTCAAGGATACCCGAATTGTTTCTTCTGCAGGGAGCGCCTTTGGCTCTTTACTGCTGCTTTGGTCTTCCTCCTCCTTCTGTTTGAGTTTGGACTTCACCTCATGCACCATGCTGTATCCTGGTATGGGTTTTCCATCGATTCTTCTTGCTGAGATCTGATCTCCGAATACTGAAATGATGCCGGTGGGTGAAGGTATTTTCATACACAGATGAGTTTGCCGAATCACCATATCAAATTTGCTGATGATACCTCTGCCGAAGATGGCTGTATATGGGTAGTCGATGTCGACTATATCGAATGTGATTTCTTCTGCTCTGACTTTTGTGTCCTCACTGAATGCGACTGTGATTGTTTTCTTGCCAATTGCATCTATTCTCCTTCCCCCGAAACCGAATAGGGGGTTACCTGCCTGATCAAGTGTTTTTCGGTCCATTTTCATGCTATCGAATGCCTTGGTGAATAGTATGTCTGCTGAACTGCCATTGTCGATCAGAATATTGTGGAGTGTGTATCCTCCAACATACGTTGTTACTACCAAGGCGTCACAATGTGGAAAGTCCTTTACTCTGAAGTCAGATTCTAAAAAGGTGATGGGGGTTGTCTTCCAGGCAGGATGCACTATCGGTGTTTTTGGTGAAATCATCAACACTCTCTTGACAAAATCACGTCTAGCCCTCTTGTTGTCATGCTCCAAGTTGGATCCACCCGTGATGGCGTAGATATGCCCACTAGAGTTCATCATGTTGGCTGGCACAACTGTATTGACTATTTGCAATTCTCTGGAAGTTTCTGGATTCGCTGACTACTGCGCTGCGTGCTGATCAGCCGTAGCCGAAGACGATGCGGCTGTCTGAAGTGCCTGATTGTGCATTGGCATGGATTGGTGATACTGCGCCATGTGGGGCATCGGCCATGTCATCGGTTGTTGGTATAACTGCGCTGGCGGCAAGTTACACGGTGCCTAGGTGAAAACCGGATGGTGAAACGCCTGCTGAGGAGGTGCCATGGTGTGATAGACATGCTTTGCTGCCTCATTCGGTTTAGCTGCTTCATCTTTCTCCCGCTGCTCCTTTGCTAGCTGGGTATATCTGCACTCCTTTGTAGTATGCCCCTTGTCCTCGCCACACACAACACAATACTACATTCTTGGCGGGCCTCGGCCTCGGCCTCTTCCACGCCCACCGCCGGAACCTTTGCCGCCCTTGCCCTGGTTACCAAAATTTTTGGTTTGATTCGGCTGGCTCTGAGATGAATTTTCCTATACGGTGTTTACTGCGGTGGATTTCTGCTCGTTCTTCTGCTGATTTTGCTGATTCGGTTGATTGAACTTAGGCGATGCCTGCTTGATGTTATATCGCGTTGCCTTTCGTTGCACTAAGTCTTCCTCTGACCTAGCGAACTGACGCATCTGATCAAATAGCTGTTTGATTGTGGTGGGTGCCACACCAGACATAGCCTGGGCGCAAGGCCCTATCTTCAGCCCTTTGACCGCTGCGGCTATAACAATGTCATCTGACACATTCGGTAGCTGGGCTTTCAATTGGATTATCCTCTCAAGATACTTTGAAAGTGATTCGTCGTCTGGCTGGAATAGATTCATAAGATCGGCTGTTGTTTTCTTGTCTGTTTGGAACCCCTGAAAGGTAGTGAGTAGATCCGCCTTCACCTGATGCCATGAAATGACAGACAACGGTCTTTGCGACACGAACCAATCGTAAGCTACATCTGTTAAAGCCATGACCAACGATTTTGCAAGGATCATGTCATTGCTCCCGGCCGAATGGACACATGCTTCATAACTTGTTATGAACCTTCTCGGGTTTGACTGCCCGTTGAAACTCGGCAGCTTCGGTCTGTAGCCCAGTGGCCAAGGACATCTTTGGATTTCCAGTGATAATGGGGATGCCATATCTATTGCTTCGGCTATTTCCCTTCGTGATTTTTCTCCCAGAATGATAACATCTTTTTCTTGATTCTTCCCGGAGGATGATCGGAGGGTCCGAATTTCCCTTTCTAGCTTTGCTGCTTCTTCTCTTGCTTGGTTGATTGCCTCTTGGGTTGCCAGCATTCGGTTTTGTGCCGTCATCTGAACCTGCAACTGGTCACGATGCTGCTTTAGGGCATTCACCTTGGCGGACTGCTCTTCTAACTGCTTCAGTAACCGAGCGTTCTGGACGTCCGATCCTTCAGGCTCTTCGATTTCTTCTTCGGGTTCTTCGGTGATGCGACCGTCCGAAAGCACTCCTCCCAGTGCACCGAGTTCGCCCGCGGGTACGGACGGGCCGCCGTCTTGAGTAACTTGAGCCGCTGCGTCAACAGTGAGTGCTGGTGCTCCCGCACCTTCGGCTTGCTGTGTAATTTCGGTATGTGGAACCGAATCTGTCGCTGCGGGTTCCTTGGATGACCCCGTCGCTGCCTTCGCCTTGCCGCCTTTCGGAGCCATGGTATGTTCGGCAACAACCACGGTGGGCGCCAATGTTGTTCTAAGGCAGAACCTTAGAACCCCCCTCCGGTGGTTAACCCGAATAAACTCACAGATTAATGCTGAATTTACCTACGAAGTAGTGCACCGAACATGAAATGGATAAAAGAACACAAGCTCAATATATTCCATCATATTCTGATCCCTTGTACAGTCCCATCAGGGCAGTATTTATAGGCGCCCGTAGGCTTTTACATGACTATAATGCCCTTGGGCCGCTTCTCCTGAGTTCTCCTGCTGGTTGGTAGCGAGGGCGTAACAGTCTTCTGGGTGCTTTTCCAAGTTGCAAGCCGAATGGCCGACAACACCAGGCCTACAAGGCAGCGAGTAGTCCTTACAGGAGCAGCATCATGACGTCCCTACACAAGTAAAATATCTGCCAGCCACCCCGCGGTGATTCGGTTAGGGCACCGAAGCCCCCTTTGCATGGGTGCTTCGGCGACCTCCCGCCCGGGTGGCTGAACCGTCAATCTGCCGACAGCCCACGCCGATGGCCGAATCGTCTCCGTTGCTGATTCGGTTGCCTGACCGAATCGACCATCCGTCCGTAGTCAGCCGGCACAAACGACCGATTCGGCTGCCTGACCAAATCGACACCTCGCCACTTCGGCGGGACAGGGTGCCTAAGTCCCGGTTGTCACCCAACAGCACGGCAAGTACAACACATACCACCCGACACAGACCACGGAGCCACACACCACACGACACGGACCACGGAGCCTGTGGTCAAAACAAACACAACAAAGAGAGGAAAGGAAAAGGCCCTCCACCACGCCTACAACACAAAGGCCAAGAAAGCTGGCAAGGGCCGGACTCGGCGTCGGAGGAGCGTCGAGGGTGCGCCGGCGGAGCCTTCAGGAAGGAGATGACGGCCGCGGGCGCCAACTCCGTTAGGACAGGCACCCAGGGGATCTTTCGATCCCAGCTTGCTCCGGCAGCGGCGTTCAAGGAGCGGCCGTCGAGACGACGCCTTCAAGAAGGTGATGACGTTGATCGGCACTGTCGTCGGTCCTAGGCTCTCGGCCTGAGGACATGGTTTTCACCCGCGGAGCCCTGGACCGCCGCTGCCGCAATGACGCCACTGGATGTCTTCGTGTTGTCCGCCTCCAGTGCCCAATGGAACGGTCGTGGTAGAGGAAGAAAGAAAATGAGCGCCGGCGTGAAATAACCGCCGGTCCGGTCGTGGTCCACCGCCCACCGCATGAGGGTGGCACAGGACGGCTTTTGGTCACCACCACAGCACTCGCCCCGAGCGCTGGCGGGAGGGCACCGCCAGAGCGGCCGAGGCTCAGCACCCACCACAGGAGGGGGTGGGATGGGGGCCAAGGCACACTTGCGGGAGCTCAGGCGCCGGTTAATGGCGCGCGGAGGCCGAGGAGGGGTCGGCCGGCCGTCCTGCCGCCCACCCCGACGAAGAGGTAGGCCGGAACTGCCGCCGGCTTCCGCCATTCCCCGGCCTCGAACCCCGCCGCCGTCATACGGCGAAGGGATAGGCGACCAGGCACGCGCAAACCCCGTCCCCGGCCTCGAACCATGACATTATCGCAATAATTTTATATACTAATTTGCGATAATGTCAATACATATTTACAATAGTTGGGTTACTATAACACATGGGGACATTTACCATAACATTGTGGTAAACCACTTAATAAGGGGTTACTATAACCTTGTAATTTAACATAGTAATTATCGTAACTCAAAGTGGCTACAGAATAAGATATTCTGTAGCCAGCTGCAGAACAGTAGTTCATGGAACATCCAAACATATAAGGTATAGGAAACAGCTATAGATGATGAAAAGCAAATGTGTTGGTAAAGAGGGAGAAAATGGAGTATCTTCAGAAATAAAATGGCAATAAAAGAACAAAACATTCTCTGGCTGTTAATACCAGGCAAGCTGTATGCACCACGAGTCAATATATGTTCTTTCTGAAGACCATAATAAAAATAAGAATAGTAAAGCATGCTATATTTGTATGGGCTCCGCTCGGAATACGAAGGGAAGTGGGTTGAGCGCGACACAAATAGCATGATGGACATAAAGTGGAAGAGGAGTTTAGTAAAGGAAGGTGGGAAGGCCAACGTAGAAGCTTAGGGATTTGATGGGGCTGATCAAATGAAATTAAGTGTTTGAACTAACTGATTTAATGGGGCCCTCGTGATGACATAGCTTGAGAGGCTAGAGAAATAAGCTAGTAAGGTTTTGCTTTATTAGAGTTATAGATAGATAGGGATGCCTTATGGCAATCGAACTGGCCTCCGTACCGAATGCAACTCAACCTACAGGTGTGCCAGACTTGGAGTGGAAGGCACAACTGTGCATACCGCAACATCTGCCTGTCTAACAGAAATACATGCTAATATATGTACTTGGTTACATTTGGACTAAGAATTGTAATCAGCAGTGATGTACTTCAGTTTCATTGGTGGACATGTATTTGTTGCTTTTGTAAATTCATCAATGCGCATGCTAGTTCTCTAAAACTATACTCTAAATCGGATAATAAGGATGATACGGAGAAGAATCCAGCCTTATGTTATGTGAATTTCATTGCAACTGCAACCAAAAGACATACTTTCATTCATTTCTGAAGTTCTATTTTTTTTTGAAAAATCATTATATCTATTAAATTAACATCAAAAGTGAATGTGTGCATTTTGAATATCAGACAAGTCAACAAATGGATACCCCAAACCAACGCCAGAACTTGAACTTGATGAAAACTGGTAGTTGCAATGATGAGTTTGTTGATACACGAGAAATACTATTGGATTTAGGACAAGAGTTCATTGTAGGGAGGACTGAAGAGATAAAGGAAATAAAGGCTTCTTTACTGGAGAACATGGCACATAAGATTGCCATCCTTCCGATATATGGTATTGGAGGCATTGGAAAGACAACATTTGCAAAATTAATTTACAATGATACAATTTTCAGAACTTACTCTCCAGTATGGGTCAATGTGTCCCAGAGATTTGACTTAAACAAAATTTGTGACTCTATAATTTCACAGCTATCTGAAAGTAAGAGCCAGATTAATGAAAGACAGATGATAAATAGTTGTCTAACAGAGCTATTTTCTGGTAAGAAGATTCTGATTGTTTTAGATGACCTATGGGAGGATAATTCATTTCATCTGGAGGACTTGAAGGCTATGTTAAGTCTTGGTGACAGCATCAACAAAATTATTTTAGTGACCACACGCAGTGAACGCATTGCTCATAAAATCTGTACTAACATTAAACCATACAAGATAGAACTCTTGACAAATGACATGTGCTGGGATATAATAAAGCAAAGAAGTAGCTTTGAAGTTAGAGATGACAAAGAGCACTTGAAGGCTATAGGTATGGAAATTGCCAGAAGTGTGGTGGTGTGGCTCTAGCAGCTCAGTCTCTTGGATTCATGTTGAAGTCTAGGACATCTAATCAATGGCAGGAAGTAAAAGAGAGTGATATCTGGAATGAATCTATTTCACAGGATGCCTCTTTGCCAAATCAAGTTCTTGCATCCTTGAAGTTAAGTTATGCCAGTATGGATCTATGGTTAAGGTCATGCTTTACCTACTGTGCTATCTTCCCAAAAGGTCACAAGATTGCTAAAGATGATCTAGTTCACCAATGGATTTCTTTGGGTTTCATTGGACCAACCAAATTGATGTCCAATATGCAGGTTAGTGAGGATTACATTCTGAAGCTGCTGGGTCTGTCTTTCCTTCAACGTTCTGTATCACCCCTGGTGAGTTATTTATATGTGCTACTAGAACTGACAAGTTTTATTATTCTCTGTTGTGGATGGTTTCATTGGAAAGCAGTACACCGAAAATTCAAAAATATCTTTAATAAAGATGAAAACATACAAAAGTCGAAATAGGATTTGGGATATATTCTTTTTACACTCTCCCTTTCTTTGCACGAGAATATAAAAAGAAAATTGGCTTACTATATTGTGGAAAAGACACATGGAAATTCCAAAACTTTTTAAATGTAGATAATGTATTTGTTTCAAGAAGAATGTGACTTTAATCAGTGAACAAGGTTAAGGGTTTAGGCTCATATGCATGCTTTTCTTTGTTGCTGCTAGTTTATTGTCTTTGCTCTCTTTTGTTCTTTGCATACTACATTCACTTTCAGTAGACTGATTGGTTTGAGAAAGATGACATAAGGTGTTTTTGCTGCAGCATACTGGAGAGTATATGCAAAATCCTGTGCTGTTCACTATGCATGATTTGGTACATGACCTTGCAAGATCTATCATCGGAAATGAACTTCTTGATGCTAGCAAAACAGGTGCTATGGAGAGATGCAACTGTCAGTATGCTTTGCTCTCAGACTGCAGCAGACAACTCAAGTTATTTGTGACTAATCCTGAAAACATAAGGGCATTGCGCTTTTTGCACTGTGACAAAATCAGAATTCATTCTGATGCATTTGCATCTGCTCAGTTTCTGCGCGTCCTGGATTTGAGCGAATGCTACATCCATGATTTACCATCATCTATTGGCCAGCTGAAGCAGTTGGGGTATCTTAATGCTCCAAGAGTTCAAAATCAAATGATTCCAACGTGCATCGAGCTCCCAAAATTGAACTACCTCAACCTTAGTGGATCTTTAGTCATAGAATTACCAATTTCATTATGTCAAATGAAATGTCTTATGCATCTTAATTTATCAAGTTGTTCAAAATTGCAAGGACTCCCAAGGTCATTTGCATTGCTTCAAAATTTGCGCCATCTGAACTTATCAGGCTGCCGATATGTTGAAATTATACCAGAACTTTTAGCAGGGTTCAAAGAGTTGGTACATCTGGATTTATCAAATTGCAAATGCATAAAAAGCATAGCAGAAGCCTTGGGTAGCCTTGCAAACCTCCAATTTTTGAATTTAGCTAGAAGAAAATATGGAAAATTGATGAATCTTACTGGGTTGCCAGAAGTCATCATTAATCTCACCAAGCTCCGGTATTTAGGTCTATCCGGGAGCATGCATTCTATCTTCGGTGGCCCATCAACAGAAAAAATAGTGAGTTTCATTCAATATATCAGTACCCTTTCAAATCTGGAGCATTTGGACTTGTCTGGTAATTATAGTATTACCTGTATACCAGAAAGCATTGGTAGCCTCAAGAAGCTGCATACACTGGACCTCTCATACTGCACAGGACTATTGAGCCTTCCAGAAAGCATGATGGAAATGAATAGTCTGAAGGTTCTAAATGTGAATGGTTGCATTAATTTGGATGAGTCCACCCTCCCTCGATCCGACCTTTTTGTCCTGTTTCCAAGCTTTCTGATCAATGCCAATATTGATAAATCTAGCAGCAATCTTAGTCTGCTTCACAAAGCAAATCCTATTGAGCTGAAGATATCTAGTCTTGAAAATGTGAAGTCTATAGATGAGATTTTTGGTATAAAACTAAAGGGAAAACAAAGAATGAAGAAACTGCAACTTGAGTGGACTAGAGATGTACAGAGCACTACGGAGGACATCGAAGTGTTGAGAGGGCTAGTTCCACCAAACTCCTTGGAGGAGTTTGTGTTACAATGATATAAAAGTGCAAGCTTTCCAGTGTGGATAATGGGCATTTCTCCTCATCTCTCTAATCTCAGGGAGATCAGAATGTGGGATTTGCCAAAGTGCAACAGACTACCACCACTCGGTCAATTACCAAAATTACAATGGCTAGCTATTGGAAGATTGCACAGCATTACAAAAATTGATGAGGACTTATATGGTGGGGCAAGAACCTTTCCTGTACTGAGAATGTTTCAACTAATTGGTATGGGAAGGCTGAAAGAGTGGAAGACAACATATTCATATGTTGAAGATGAAGTGAAAGAATTGATGTTCCCTAACCTTATGAAGTTAACAATACACGATTGCCCCAAGTTGCGGCTGAACCCATGTGCTCCTAGAGCTAAGATTTGTGACATAAAAAACTGTAATAATGCAATACCATCGTGGGGTCAAACACGTGATTGCTCTTCTGCTTCACTGACAGATGTGATTGTATGGGTCAACTCCAAGATGGTTCCTCTAAATCAGTGCCTTCCTGCCCTGAAAAAATTGTGCATCAAGCATTGCAGTATGAACAATTCAGGGGAGATTATTCGGGACCTTTCAGCCCTCGACTCACTGACTCTAGGGACCAATAATCAGCTAGAACTGCCTAAATGGTTGGGAGAAGTCGTGTCTCTGAAAGAGCTAGAGATCTCATGGTGGCCAAACCTAAATAATTTGCAGAACATGCAGTACCTCATCTCCCTCCAGAAGCTGCATCTGGATTCCTGTGACAGCATTCTTGCTTTGCCAGAATGGTTGGGCGATTTTATTACTCTTCAGAAACTTCATATCAAAGGTTGCGGGCAAATCAAGAGTTTGCCAAGGAGCATACATAAACTCAAAAAGCTTGAGGAATTAAGCATTTCATACTGCCCTGCATTAGAGAGGTGGTGTGATTTAGAAGAAAACAAGATGAAGCTTTCTCACATCATGAGGACGGTATATGCCCTTATGCTCTTTTCCCCAGTTGCTTTTTTTTTCTATACTGACTACCCTTTTGTCATAATAATATGAAACACTATTTGGACTTGCATCTCCTACAAATATGTTTACCATAAAAAGGAACCTACAAATATGTTGTTTGCATAACAAAAAGGACATACAATTCACTTTTGTTTTAAAACTGTAACTTATTACTTGAAATGTAACAGTATCTTCTGAGCATTAGTTACTAACTTGTGTACTCACTCTGCCTCTGGAGTCTATTACAGTTCCACCTCTTACATGAGAATGTGTAAATGGTGGAAAAAATAAAAGAATTGGTCAAAATAAAATGCAACCCTGAAACACCTTTCTTTTTCCAAACAAGTTAATTGTGACTGAAAAATAAATCTGATCGGTGTAAAGATGAACCTGAAAGGTAAAAAACACTACATTAAGGAAGCAGTACCAATATAAACAGGGGAGTAGTTATTTCATTTATTAATTTGCTTTTATCAGCACCGAGACATTGTACTTTGCTGCTCAGTTACATTCTCTAAACTTATCTAGTATCCGGATCCTATTGAATTTTAAAATTATATATTTTTTATAAATTTATAATGTGTTGTAAAGAGTTCTTGACATTATTTTCAATGCTCCTTAACTTTAATTAGTATTTTGTCATAATTAAATCATTCAAAAAGTCATTTACATCAATTATAGTAAATAGTATCGGAGGATCGATGTACCAAGATACTCTGAATTTTTGTTTAGGACCATGTGGAGCCTTCACTTAGGAGTGAGACACTATAAAACTTAGGATACGTGGTAGGATCAATACCATTTTGACTTTTAGAATTTTAGTATTGTAAGATTCTAGTATTACTGACTGAGATATTGATAACCTTGTTGCCGAGCATTGCTGACAGATTATATAGAGTACATTGCATAGGGGTCAGGTTGGCTCCCTTAGAGATAAAACTAATCGGGTTTAGAAATGATCTTAGTTTACCACATCTAGAGAATCACAATGGGAGTCATGTAGATGTCGAGACTAACCAAAGGTTATAAGCCAATAAGGTTGCTCAATCAAAACAGTTGTCCTTGATGCCGATGCCAAGGTAGCGGAGCACATAGGTGAGTATCCATGGTCGAGGATGGTGCGCATAGGACAGTTGTGGTCGATAGAGTTTTAGGGGTTATCGTAGTTGAGGTAGTCGCCCATGAGGATGGTGGCGCAAAGGAGAAGACACCCTAGATGAAGACAACGACATGTAGAGAAAATTATCGAGGGGGAAGGAACATGCTGAGGATGACGTAGTTGAGCCACCATCGATGAAGTGTGTACTAGGTTTGCCATGCCCCTTAATGTGTCTATGACAAGGGCACGCACCAGTGTTGTCAATATCGAGTGTACTAGCATCTGCATCTAAGGGGACAAGAGAGAAGCATGATTGTTTGCGATGCACGAAACAACAGGGTTAGAAGGTGCCTATTCAGCATGTGGTTTTCAGACTAAGTGAAGCGAAGCAGACAAGAAAGAGACAGCGATGCTAGCGACGAGGTTGTGCTAGACGAAGCGAGACATCTTATAGATTGCTCGAGGTGGACAACGTAGAGCACAGACCGCTTGACGAGCACCATGCATGTTGGCTGAGCAGAGTCATAGTCAAGGACATAGTCGGTTACGGTGAAGATGCAATGACAGAGAAGACCGCAACTGAAGATGTCAAGGCACAAGGAGCTGTTGCAATAACCCTATTGCTCCGAGAAGAGGCGCTATCAAAAACCAATGGAGGCAAATGCATACAGTTGATTAGACTAGTTGTGCGACGAAGCGAAGTTTGTGTGCTCTTAGTTGATTATATGAAGGATGAAGAGGTGTAAAGGTGGCGCATGCGGGCACCCCTTGGAATGCTGCATTCCATGCCATGTCGTATAGTCAGAACAACGGAGAGGATGATGTAGTCAAAAGGAATAGAGACTGAAATGAAATAAATAGTAGATTGATTAATGGGGTACAAGATACATCAACATATAGGCTATAGGGGTGGTTTATAAAAACACTACCAATCTCTGATATCCTCGATTAATTCAACTCAATCTACAAGATCCTGGAATTGTCCAAGGAAAACCCCCTGCCAGGTGGGTTACGCTATACATCTCGAGTACAAACCTAAAGCCCATATACACACAGCCCTGTTTAATAGTCAAATCTGATGCTGGATTAGTGTCCTGCAAAGATGACGAGTTGCAGGTGGCGCAAACTGATATTAGAAAGGAAAAAACAAAAGAAACGCTGATCAATCAACCGTTGAGGGAGAAAACCCTATCTCACTTATCAGGGAAAGACTCTAGGGTGGCCGACTAATGCTATTGGTGGCATGAGCCCTAGATACGGGCATCACTGCCCCAGCAAAGATCCACATGGGAAATCTCCCTGGGGAAGCATGTCCCAGCAGAACTGCAGAAAGCTTTATGGTTTGTGACTAAGATCCAAACTAAACTCGTGATACTATGTTGGAGACTAGAATTGGTGGAATAGTTGATTGTATTGCTGAGCCTCATGGACATATTATATAGAAGTACATTGCTTAGGGGGCAAGTAGTCTCCCTTAGGGATAAGGCAAACCAGGATTACAAACAATCCTAATTTGCCATAGGTCCGTATCTAGAGATATCACAATATTTAACAAAATGTATATAATTCATTGTGTACTTGTCATCCATGTGAATGCTAGCAGTGAAAGTGCTGATTTCATTAGTTATTTTTTCAGTATATTGGTGATGATGATATTTATATCGATGGCTGATCCTGAGAGAACTGCTGATCAACCCAATGAGATCCTGTGGTTACCAACAATCCCAACTCACAGTGCTGGGTGTTTATGCCTACATTGGTGGGCAACAAAGGATGGCAAACAGGGGAGTGGGAAAAACAATGTGTTTGTGCACGGTGTAGAAGCATGATCCTTTGGTCAAAGGGTTCTGATGTGTCATAAAACCTAGCAAGTTTTTGAGCCGCCTTGGAATGGGAAAAGGTAATGACTTTAGTGGAAAGAAAAGTTCCTCTAAAAATTAGGGTATTCTTGTGGTACATACGCATTGGTCTAGTCTTAACAAAAGATAATCTAGCTAGATATGTAACTGGCAAAGAAATAAAACATACTGCTTTTATCATAAAGATGTGACAATTAGTCATTTGTACTTTGAATACCCCAGTGCTCACAGTCTGGTATGTTATTCACATGCATTTATGACTAGATAGACTAACAGAACTTCCTTGTATATGTCACATATGTTTGGCAGGTGGATGAGGGGAATTTACTAAGGGTTGAAACCTCACTTGGAGTTGCAGCAACTTGTTGGTCGATTTGGCTTATAGAAATGGCAAGGTCTGGGATGGGCAGGAGCTTAAGCTTACATTTAGAAGAAATGTATCTGAGCAGTCATGGAGTTGTGGTTTGAGTTATGTAATCTGGTAGAAGAAATTTCTTTAAACAATGAAGAAGACCAGATTATGTGGTCATACTCCTCTAAAGGAGTTTACTCTGTCCAGTCACTTTATGCCATTGTGAATTTTAGAGGGGTTGTTCCTGTTTATGTCCAAGCTGTGTGGAAATTGGTGATCCCACCAAGGGTTCAGTTCTTCTTATGGTTGCTGTCTCACAATAGGACTTTAACTAGAGATAATCTACAAAAAAGAAGGCCGGTGAATGATCCTTCTTGCCTCTTCTGTTCTGAGCTGGAGACAGTGAATCATCTGTTCTTTGAGTGTTGTGTTGCTAAAAATATTTGGCATATTGTTTCTAATTTGCTTAAGATGAACTTGGGTAGCAGCTTTGAGTCCATTGCTGGGCTGTGGTTAACTAACAAAAAACATATCTTTGCAAATGCTGTTACTTAGGCTACATTGTGGTCGTTATGGAAATTAAGAAACGAGCTTTGTTTTCAGGGTACTGTTTGGACAGGTTTGAAGATGTTGATGGCAAGACTGGCAAGGATGCTGCGGGGGTGGTTGCCGCTGTTCGAGAGGGAAGTTGGGTCGCAGCTGGAATGCCTGATTGCCGCTCTGGAGGAGCTCTCCAAGATGCCTCGAATCGAATGGAGCAGGATGAGGGTTTCTTCATCACAGTGGGGACAATTGGCTGCTCGGTCTTCGGCTACCGTCATTAGTAGTTCATTGATGCAAGTGTCTGGTATCTGTGATGTTGGCGTTAGCCTAGTTGGGTTTGGGTCTGATCCCATAGTGGAGTCTTGATACCGTTGGTGGCTTTGTGCGCGTTTGCGCCTTTTCTTTCAGAACTGTAAACATTTTGCTTTTATAATACAAAAGCATGGGTGACCTTTTCTGTAAAAAAAATGGCAAGGTTTTTGAAAAGAAAGCAAATCTACTTAGAGGCTATCTTTGCATCATCTGTGGGATAGGTCCGTCCTCCAGAAACCAGCTTTGCATAATTTGTTTGTGGTGGACATGTGACAATTGGTAGAGGTAGTCAAGGATTTCTTTTCTCAAGCATATGAATGGTGATCTGATCGAGGATTGATATTCACTACTCTGTGAACTTTGTACTGTAAACTCAAGCAGCGTGCTACTAGGCAGAGGCCACAAAATCTTTCGTTCCAAGACTTTGTGTCATCTCAATGTACTATTTCAGTCACCAAAAAAAAAATCTCAATGTACTATTTTAGCTATTTTAATAATGTATTTATTTATAGAAAATCTAGAATGTGTTTGATTTTGCAACTGGAAACTGGAAGAGTGGTTCTTTGTTTTAACCCTTTGTTACGTTTTCAGATGAAGCAAGTATAACTTTTACTAATTCACCCTCTCTGCACCAAGTCAGTAACCTGGTGGCAGAGCCATCAGCCATGGACTTTTCCATGGACGTGCAAACTGCTGTTATTGTTAGAACACGGTTCCAGCAGGTTTGATATTAACTCGTAATCACAGTTACAATGCTAGAGTGTGAAGAAGAGAAGCTCTTCCACTCCAGGAGTCTCTCTCTACAACAGGGGCTGGGGGGCTCCTTTTATAGCCAGCCCAGCTCCCAAGTACAAAAAGACATTACAATCCCTAAGGGAGAACAAGGAAACCCTAATCCTATGACCCTTCCAGGTGGGGTCGGCAGGGGCAAAGTCGTCCGCCAAGGCGCCACAGGAAGGGTTGCCTCCTAGAAGTGCTTGGCGGCCCATGGACTCCTCCTGGGCTTGCCAAGTGCGCGACGTCCTCCTTGCTCCTGGGCCGTTGGTGGGCCGTCTTCAAAGGCCGGTGGGCCTCAGCCGTGAGCCACATGCCTCAGTGCCGACCTGTGGCATCCGCCATCGTCCCGATGTCTTCGGCCGGCACCGCTGGCCCGATGCCTCCGACGGGGGCCGGAGGTCTCGGCCTCCGGTCCGATACCTCCGCTCGGGGTGCCGAGGTCTTCACTGCCGGCCCGGTGTCTCCGATCGCCAATCGGAGGCATTGTGATGCACCGGCCCGCATGGTCTCCGGCGGCAGGCGTCCGGTCTCCGATCAACCCTGCACAACAAATTAACACATGTGCAACAAGGTAAGACGAATGGGGGGTCAGCTGTCCGTGAGCATATGCCATGTCTCCGCTGCTGAGAAGCCTTTTCCCAACATTCCCCCTTTGAGGGTTAGGTCCGAGCGGAGGCGGGCCCCGGCCATCAATTCTTGGCTTGATCGGCGGAGACCATGCCCTCCCCCCCCGGCACGTCTTTGGTGGACCGCGGTTCTCTTTGGCTTTGCTTTGGGGATCTTTTCTCGTCCGTTGGATCTGAGGTTGTTGATTTCGACCGTGCGATATACGACCGTTGTGGCAGAGGGGCTGTTCCTTCTCGGACCTGCCGCCCGGCCGCTATAAAAGGGGAGGGGGTGGGTGAGAGTTTTTTACCCTGCGCCGTAATTCTCACGCTGTAGTTTTCACCACCATTTCTCTCGTCACCTCCGCACTCACCTATTGCCTCCAATTTCGATCGTGGCACCTCTGCTGCGACGCGCCTGTCTCCGCCACAGCTACACCGGCCCTTATTTCCGGTTTTAGAAAGTGAAAGTCGGAGATTGGCTGGATCTCTTTGAGAAGTGCATGCTTGTTGCTGCGAAGGCCAGGGACCTGGAAGAGTCTCTTTCCGACGTCGAAGCCTCCGTCGACGACCTCGTCCCTTCGCACAGCCCCGGAGATATGGCGGCCATTACCTACGACTTTGGTCCCAGCAAGATGACCAAGGCGATGATCGAAGACCTTGAGCAGCAAGGCGTTATTCCGGTCGGTCGTGCCAAGCTCCCAGGATCAGAGACTGAGCCGACCCCTGCCCGGGGGTATGCAGTAGTTTTCAGGGATTTCTTTACTTGCGGCCTCCGGCTGCCAGCCCATCCTTTTCTGAGGAAGGTTTTGGGGGAGTTCAATGCTCAAATTCACCACCTTACGCCTCATGCCTTCTTGAACCTTAGCAAGTTTGTCTGGGCGATGGAGTCGTATGGCGGAGAGACTGATGTCAATGCTTTTGTGAGGCACTATGAGTTGCAGAAGCAACCACGGTCGTTTGGGGAGGAGAAAATAAAGGCTCAATTTGGTGCCTGTACCTTTATGGCGAAGAGGTTTCAGGAGGAGCGATTGGAGATCTCTTGGTGTCAGAAGGGCAAGTGGGAGCCGACCGATTGGATGGAGTATTGGTTCTACGTGCAGACCATTGGTGTCACCGGGGAGGATGACGACGGCAACAAGATTGTGAGGTATCCCCTGGCCTCCGCTATGACGGAGATGAAGCCGCACACCAATTTGAAGCCGCTGCCTGCATCTTCCGCTGCAGCTGCCACTCGCGAGAAGTCCTGCCGAAAGGCCTTCGCGTTGGCTTGCAAATACTCCGGAGGTCGCGACCTTCTGGAGGAGATAGTGGCCTCCGGCTGCTGGCCTTTGGCTAAGGAGAGGCCAAAATTTGAAATTGTTCGGAAGGAGTTGCCAGTCTTCGGGAGAGGCTGCGGGCATACCTTGCCCTATCTTTGGTCTTAGTTTGCCACGGGGGGAAACTGGGATGAATTTTGTCAACCGCATTCAAAGAAAGGTGGTGGAGCTTATCGGAGAGGTCTCTGAGCGTGAATACCTCGCACCTTTGTAGAACTTCAGATTCCTATTCCTCCCGGCCTGTCCCCGGCAAGGTGCTCTGGAGGATTGAATTGAAGGCTTTGAAGAATGCCTCCGCTGTTGCTACAATCAAGGCGGAGGCATCAAAAAAGAGGAAACGATCATGCACTGGTCACGGACCTTCCAAGAAGGAGAGGACCTCCGAGCCGGAGGCTGCCGGTCATGACGCCTCCGCGTCTGCCTCTCCAGTTGCATCGGAGGCGGGCTACAAGGGCGACGATGTTGAAGATGTTGCCGTGGAGACCGAGGCAGCCTCCCAGCCCCCGGTCCAGGCGGAGACAAAGTCGATGCCACAGCCCTCTGCCGCTGCACGGGCTCAGTCGCCGGAGGTGTCGGTCCATCCCTTCCCCAGTGCCTTCGCCGAGCTGTCTAGCTCTGAAGACGGTGGGGCTGATGAAAGCGAGGAAGAGGCGGAGGAGGACGCGGAGGCCGGAGATGCTGAGGCGTCGCTCTCTTCGGCTCACCAGGTTCGTGATATTCCAGACGAATTTTCCGATGACGATTTTGTTGGCAGTCCTGTTCGTAAGTTGTCGAGAAGCACCTCCTATGCCGAATTTGTTGCTGACAAGGCCGCTGCCGGGCAGGCCTCCGGCGAAGGGCGGGCCTCCACTCCCGGGAACAAGGGTCCGGTGATCGGGCTTTCTCTTCGTAAGTCAATTTTTTGCCTTGGTCGTGTTTCTTGGACATTTTTTTTTATCTCTGAGTCTAAGAAGACCTCTAACCTTTTTATTCTATAGCTGAGCTTGCCGGTATTGCTGGGAGTATGAAGCCTCCGCCCGGCATTGACTTGGCGCGCGTGTTCCCGGCACGGGGTGCTCGGACTCAGCCTCCGGGCGGAGGTTCTACTTTCGCCGCTCATGCTTCTGGAGGTAAAAATTTTTTATTCTTGCCTTATTTTTGGTTCGCACTTTGATTGCACGATTGGCTTGCTAAGATATGTTTGTATGTCTTCTCTCTTTTTTCCAGATGCCTCCGCGACGTTTGGTGCGTGGGGCTTGAATGTTCACGATATTTTTGAGCATTACGGAGGTTTTTGCCATATAATTTTATTGCTGTCTCCACGAGTTTACGCTGTTGTAGGTTTACACTTATATCATTTTTCCTCTGGTTTCTTTTTGATTTGATCCCAGCCCAAGTTGACAATTATCTTGATGAGCTGCCCTTCGAACGCCTGCTGCGCCTTCAACTGGAACATCACTGCATGGTGAGCATACTTTGGCCTTTGATCTACTCTCTTTTCTTTGCTGCATTGTCTTACTTCTGTCCTTTTGTTTTAGACTCACCACATGGCCTTCGCCATTGAGCATCGGGGGGCTGTGGAACTTGCCCAGCGTACCCATGCTATTGAGGTTCTGAAGGGGGAGGTTGAGACCCTGGGTCGCGAGAAGACAGATCTCGCGGCTAAGGTTTCTACTTTGGAGGCGGCGCAGCAGCAGTCGGAGGCCCTGAAGAAAAAGGTCGAGGACCTGGAGCTGAAACTCAAAACTGCCGATGAGGCCAAGGACGTTGCTGTGGAACGTGCCAATAAAGCAACAGAGGTGTCTGAAAACCTCCGCACCCAGCTGTCCTCGATGGAAGGGACTGTGGAGACCTTCAAGAAGGAGGCGGAGAGATTGGCTGCGGAGATCGAGGAGATTAGGGTTGCCGGTGCTGAAATTGCGGAGGTTTACCTGTCCGCTCTTGAAGAGTTTGGTGGCGTTGCCTCTCCTCTTCCCGCTGACTGTACCGCTACGGGCTTGATGTCTTGGATCAAGTCTAACTTGACGAAGCCGTCCCCGTTTGTCGGAGGTGTGTCGATTTTGCGGCAAGGGCCTCCGCTCGGGCCGGTGAAAACTTTGATCCGCGGAGGCTTTGACATCGGTACTATAGATTTTCCCAAGATCTCTGACCCGTCGGAGCTTGGGGAGACCTCACGCTCAATCCGCAAGACTGTGCAGAGCTTCCTGAGATCCTTCTGGGCGCCTTTTGGCAGGGCGGAGGCCGTTGCTGCTGCTCACGCGATGCGGAAGGTGAACCTTTTCTTCCTTCGTCTTTTCTGTTTGTCTCTTCTTTTGGTTCTTTATGAAGTTCATGTTTTGCGTGTTTTAAGGCTGCTGCCGGAGGCCGGACACTAGTTAGACTTGTGATGAAAGGTGTCCCTATCCTTGGCGAGACTTCCAAACCAGGTTGCAGTGGAGGCACCCAAGTTCCTCAGGCGACCGTGTCTTCGGCGAGGATACAGGCCGAGACGGAGGTTCAGACGGAAACTCAGGCATGCTCTGAAGTTCGTGCTAGCTCGCCCGCGGAGACATTACAAGAGGGGCAGGACAGAGATGCTGATAAGGCCACTGAGGCCCGTGATGTCCGCGGAGAGGAGGTAGACTAGGGTCTCCCTTTTCTTTTTCTCGTAATGTAAAAACACTTGTTGCTTTTGCTGTGGCGCCTGGGGTGCGCGTATTGTAATTAAACTTCCTTTTGTGCATGCTATGGTACTTATGGGTGAATCCTCCTGCGCAGGTCTCCGATTTAGGGCCTGTGCAGGAGGTGGATCCTGCAACCCTTATGCACGATGGTCTTTACGTTAGCGGTTTTTTGTGGGATTGCTGGCGGTCAGTGTTTCCTCATCGTAGTGTTGATGAAATGTTTGAGTTCGTTTGCGCTCAACTGGACGATAGGCGCGACACCTTTGTTGGGTCTTTAGCGTGGCGGGGTCCTTGTTAAGTTTGGAATTTTTATTTTTCGTTTTTGTCTTTTTATTATTCCCTGAGGCAATGTACATATTTGCTTGTAACTTTTTCTTAAGACTTGTCGCGTGTGCTGTATTGCAACTATGAGCATTATTTTGTATGCGGAGGTTTTGCAAAGAAAATTTTGGATGATCATTTTTTTTACGGTCTTTGCGAATGGGCTACATTGCCTTGGTACTAAGGTATTGAAATTTTGGCTGCGCTTGTTGGCGCGGAGGCCATGCCTTCGCTTGCCTGTAGCCTTGGAAACTTTCCTCCGCGTGTTGCCATTCTGCTTTGTATTATGTTTGATATTCACACGGAGGTTTCTGATGAGATTCCGGAGACTTTCACTTAGGCACCTTTGATTGCTCTTTTGAGTAGTCAGGTTTCGGCTTACATGGTTCCATGCTAAGGCATGGAGATTATGATCTTAGCGCTGCCTTTTCTCCTACTATAGCTAATTGGACATGGTCCCTTGCTAGTGGGGACTCTCAACTTGTCGCTAGGTACCACCAACCGGGGACGGGGGGACGTTACGAATTCTTACGCGGTGTCCCCCCTAGCCCGGTTTCTTTCCTGAGGAAAGACTCGTTAGTGCATGCTCTGAAGAAAAGGGTGGTGTGCATTTTGGTCTATGTGGCCCTCTGCTTATGAATTCTTACGCTGTATCTCTATTGCTACTGTGGAGCTGTTGTAAATATACGTCAACCTCCATCCCCCCTCTCTTTACTTGTTGCGTGTGTGATTCTGGGGGTGGATGCTGAGGCCGCTTCCTTTTATAGGCCTTGGTATGGCTTGTTGACTTAATTATCTCTGATCTCTTTGGTACACTTCTTAGTGAATGCTGTGGATTTTTGTGCTTAATTTCTCGCGATATGCTCTCATAATTGGTCAAGTGCAGAAACAATTGCTGCTGGTGGTACATAGCTTGATCCTTTAATGCACTAGATTGCAGATCAAGGTGTTTACTTCTTATGATTCTGGACAGGCATTTATTTGCCTTCTTCCTTCCTGGGGCTATATAAGGCTTGTGGTTTCTGATGATGCTTGGTTATTCTGTGTAGTTTTGCCAATATTTTATTTTCATTAGCGCATGGCTTTGCTGTTAGATGCGCTTGAGGCTGATACTGAGTAAGAATTCATAATGGCTACATCGCAATGGTGTGTCGCTCTTCTGTTGAGAGGTCTGGAGTGGTATCCGGCTATGAATACAACTGTGCTTGTCACCTGGTCCATTGCTCTGAGAGATCGTCCTGCAGCGCTTGGCTTTGTAGTGGGGCGAGCTAGTATGAAGTGTGTTGGTTGGCGGTTTGTATTCAGGTACCGAGCGGACCGAAGTCCGTCGTCTTTGAGGCTCCTTCCATCCTCGGCGATGGAGAATTGCAGCGCTCTTTGCTCTTTTGCAGGCTCGTTTGCTGATTGTAATAGTAGAAACTAGCATGCCTCCTCTTGAGCTTAGGTTGCATAGAGCTAAGGCATTGGCGATTCTTGTAGCCTTAATTTTGTACTTGTATGCAAATTAACGGATTTGGAGCGATTTGCATAAAGGTGCGTGTTACCTCCTCTTTATTTTCGGTTGCCTTTTTTGTTCATGTTGACTAAAATGCTTTGACTATTTTAGTTTTTGTGAGATGTGATTGAGGTACCTCCGCTGGTTTTGCGGAGGCTTGATGTGTGCTTGGTCGGCTAAGCGACTCTTCTTTTAATATCGGTGCCCTGGCTGTCTGCTAGGTCTTTTTCCAATTTTGGTGAAGCCTTTTTTTGGCTTTGTGGTTCCCTTGGTGCCTGACTTACCAGGTCTTTTTCCAGGGGTTTTCAACCTTTTTGGGAGGTCGCTTACAAATCTTTCTGAGGTCCGCCGATCAAGGCGAAGTTTGAAGTGACCTCGTTTGATGCTTAAAGCTCTCGTCGAATATTGCAAACGTTGCTAGTTGCTTTCGACTTAGCTACCTTCTGGTGTTTCTCGGGGTCCTCTTTATATATTGCAGAGGTTGATTACAACGGAGTTGCCTCGTTAAAAATCTCACCTCCGATAAGGAGTCCCCGTGTGAGGAAAAGGGTGCAATCCGACTTGAAGGGAAAGAAAAAGAAACATGAAAATAAACTACTGGATACCTCCGCTTATAGATTTACGGAGGCTCCTTACATTTTAGATGTAGTATTTCCTCAGGTTGTCCACATTCCAGGTGTGGGCTGATATTTTCCCGTTCTCATCTTGCAAGAGGAACGATCCTTTCCTTCCTGCTTGGTGAGCTAGGTAAGGTCCTTCCCACTTCGGTTGCAGTTTCCCTGCGTTTGGGGCGTTCGGTTTCCGGCGGAGGACCCAATCTCCTTCTTTGATGTCTTTGATTACCACCTTGGCATCCCTCCACTTCTTCGTTTGGTTTTGGTACTTGACTATATTGTCTACAGCTTCTAGTCTCTCTGCCTCCATCATCTCTTTGATGTACTCTTCATTTTCTGCTAGTGCCTGTTTTGTGACCCGGAGACTCTGGTTTCTTAGCTCCTCCAGCATCATAGCCTCTTCTCCATACAGCAACTTGAAGGCTGTGAAACCGGTGGCTCGTGAGATGTTCGTGTTGTGAGACCACACGACCTTAGGTAGCTCCTCGACCCATTTTCCTTTCTTCAGACTGTGTAGTGTTTTTGAGATTGCTGAGAATATGATTCTGTTGGACCTCTCAACAGCCCCGTTACTCTCTGGGTGGTATACGAGGCAAAGGCCACCGAGTACCGATACTTCGTAAACTCTTTGAACTTGTTGGAATCGAATTGCTTTCCATTGTCTACTTGTTAAGGTTCTTGGGACGCCGAATCGCACACTATGTTCGCGTAAAAAACTTTTTATCAAGCTTCGAAGTGATGGTCGATAGTGGCTTGGCCTCAATCCACCTTGTAAAGTATTCTACTGCTACGACCGCGTACTTGCTGCCTCCTTGAGCTGGTGGGAGTGGCCCAACAAGGTCCATACCCCGTCTTTGCATAGGCCATGTTGGTGGGATGAGCTGTGTCTCCCCCCTGGCCTGCTTTAGTTTGTTGAGAAGTTTTGGCAAGCGCTGCACGTCTTCACTATGCGCAGGGCATCTTTTATATGAGTCGGCCAGTGAAAACCTTGGCGAATAGCTTTTGCAGATAATGCCCTTGGACCTATGTGGGATCCACAAATGCCTGCGTGAATGCTACGTAGGAGTTCCTGGCCTTCTTCATTGCTTAGGCATTTGAGTAGTGGCTGCACTATGCCTTTTTTGAACAGCTGCCCCTCTATTATGGTGTAGCTCCTTGCTCGAGCTGACAGTCTCACCGCGCTGGCTTCATCTGTGGTCACGTGATTGCCTTTGATTTGATCTATGATTGCTTGCCTCCAGTCTTCTGATTGGATTAGTAATACCTCCACGAATGCTCTGTTTAGTCTGGCCGTGGCCGGTTGTTGTACCTCTTGATAGAAAGTGCCTGCCGGCATGTCAAGTTTGTTTGTGCTGCCTTTGCTAACTCATCAGCCTCTGTGTTTTCTCCCCTTGGGATGTGCTTGAGGGTGAAACCTTTGAATCTTTTCTCAAGGCCTCTCATAGCCTCTAGGTATCTTGCGAGTTCCGGTTCTCTTGCGGTGTACTCTTTTTCCACCTGTTCTGCTACCAACTGTGAATCTGTGTTTACCAGCACATGGGTGGCTCCAAGTGCCTTTGCTTTTGTCAATCCCAAGATAACACCTTCATACTCGTATTGTTTGTTGTTTTGAAGCATAGTCTAACCGCATATTTTGTCCCGATCCCGATGGTGAAAGCAATATCGCGAGGCCCGGCTCCTGGATTCCCTGTGCACCGTCCGTGAAAAGAGTCCAAGGGGATACCTCCGATTTTTGTTCGGAGGTATTTGCTGGTACCCACTCTGAAAGAAAATCCGCTAGTGTTTGCGACTTGATCGCTGTTCTGGCGACGAACTTGATTTCGAACTAAGATAATTTTGTAGCCCATTTGCCTCTCCTTCCTGAGGCTTCTTTGTTGTTCAGGATCTCGGCCAATGGCTGCAATGTCGGGATCAGAATAGTGTGGTCCTGAAAGTAGTGTTTTAGCTTCCTTGATGCCATGATCACTGCGTATGCTATTTTTTCAATCTCTGTGTAGTTCAGCTTTGCTCCTTGCAATGCCTCGGACACATAGTACACTGGCTGTTGCACCTGCTTGCCGTTTATCTGTCTCTCTTGCACGAGTACAGCGCTCACTGCCCCTGTCGATGCTGATACGTACAACAGGAGTGGCTCATCGGTATCCGGAGCTGCCACCATTAGGTCCTCGGCCATGTATTTCTTGAGCTGTTTGAAAGCTTCCGATTGCTCTGGTCCCCATTCGAATTTTTCGTTGGCCTTGAGAGCCTTGAAGAAGGGTAGGCTGCGCTCGGCTGATTTGGCTGCGATTCTTCCTGTGAGTCGCTGGACCTCTTTTTTGTTTGACGGTTCCGGCATGGCCAGGACGGCTTTTGTTTTGTCTGGGTTGGCCCTGAGGCCTTCTGGTCCGACGACATACCCCAACATTTTTCCTCTGCTGACTCCAAAGACACATTTTTCTGGGTTTAGCTTTAATCCGGCCTTCCTAAGGTTTGCAAAGGTTTCCTTGAGATCTTCCAGATGGTTCTCCGGCTCTTTGCTTACTACGGCAATGTCATCTACGTAGGCTATGATGTTTCTCTGCAGCTGAGACCGTAGTACGGCTTGCACCATTCTTGCGAAGGTTGACCCTGCGTTCTTGAGCCCCTCAGGCATTCGCACAAAACAATAGGTGCCAGTTGGGATAGTGAAACTTGTCTTTTCCTCATCTTCCTTCCTGAGCCAGACTTGATGATATCCTAAAAACAACGATCCGGACGAGAATCTTTTGCACCCGGTGGCCTTATCAACTGAGGCGTCTATTCTTGGTAGCGGGAATGGGTCTTTTTTGCATGCTTTGTTCAGGTCAGTGAAGTCGATGCACATTCACGTCTTACCATTCTTCTTAGGGACAAGCACCACATTTGCTAGCCATTCTGAGTATTTGACCTCTCATATGACATTGGCATCTAGTAATCTCTGTACCTCTGCCTTGGCGGCCAAAGTTCGTTCCTCTGACATTTTCCTTTGCCTTTGCTTTCTTGGCTTCACGTTTTCGTTCAAATCTAGAGTGTGCTCGATTATGTCTCTCCCAATTCCCTTAAGGTCTTCTGTTGACCATGCAAAGACATCTCTGTTCTTGGACAAAAGGCTAAGCAATTCTCTTCGTTCTTCTTCTGATAGGTTTGCTCCAATTGTGACCTTCCTATTTGGCACTGCTTCGTCGATTGGTACTGTTATCGTGTCCTCCTGATCTTTCATGTCCGTTTTACCACCGGGCATATCCGGTGGCTCATCTGATACTACTGTGTTTATGTTCCTGTGGGCTTTGTATATTGCTCTCTCTATGTTCCTGGCTTCTTTCTGGCTTCCTCGAACCGTGATGATTCCATGCAATGCTGGCATCTTCATGCAAAGGTAACCCATGTAGATTATTGAACTTGTTTGCAAATCCTCTCCCTAGGATTGCATTGTATGGGTAGTATATGTCCACTACATCAAAGGTGATGTATTCCGTTCTCGCTTTGTCCCCATCTTGAAAAGACACGGGCAAGGAAATTTTCCCGAGTGCGTGAATCTTCCTACCTCCGAATCCTATCAGAGGTGTATCAGGTGGTTGCAGCTGAGACCGGCTGAGTTTCATTTGATCAAACACTCCTGCAAAGATGATGTCTGCCGAACTCCCAGAGTCAACTAGTATTCTGTTTATCTCCCATCCTGCCACGTTTGCTTTTATGACCATGGCATCGGTGTGAGGGTAGCTCTCCAATCGGAGGTCCTCCTCTGAAAAACTTACTTGGGCCTTAGACCATTCTGTCGTTCTGTGTGCTCCCTGTACAGCCACATTATTTACCAATCGGAGGTGGTCTTTTTTCTGCCTCTTTGTTTCGAACTCCATCACTGAGCCTCCAGCTATCGGTAGTATCATTCCTATTGTGGGCAGAGCAGAGTGAGGGTTCATCTGATTCTCAACCGGAGGTTCAGCCTTCGGCATGGTGGCGGGGCAAGTGGTCTGCTGCGGAGGTGCTGGTAGGGCCTCAAATTGCCTTTGCAGCGGAGGCGGAGGTAATGCCGCATACTGCCTTTGTTGCTGATGATGTGCTGGCTGAGGTGTCTCTATCATAGATATTTGTGGAGGTCGAGTGTTAATGTATGTGACCGTGCTCTCTGCCCTGACGGGCACTTGGCTGTTGCACTGAGACGTTTGGTACTGCACAGGCCGCCATGCTGGCAGTGATGGTGGGTAATACTGTTGTGCGACACTCTGCTGAGGGAAAGCGCTATTAGTGTACCCCGGGTAGCTTGGGTTGTACTGTTGGTGATATTGCGGAGTGAAGGTGTGATTCACTTGTCTGGCTAATTCTTGAGCAGGTTGAGGTGGCTGTTGCTTGCTCTTCATCCGATCCATTGTTTCTTTGGTTTCTGGGCATTCCTTGGTGCTATGTCCCTTTTCTTCTCCATGGAAAATACAATAATACCTTCTTGGTTTCTGGTTCTTATTCCAGTTCTTTGACTTGTTCTTGTTGAAACCTTGATTGTTCTGGGCCTTCGTATCTTGACCATTTCCTGGCTCCTTGTCTGTCGAACGCTGAGGCTGGCTGTTTTGCACATTGAAGACTTGTCTTTGCTGAGAATTCTGTCTGTCATAGGACCTGTTGTCTCTATTGTTGTTCCTGCCGGAGTACCTTTTACTCTGGCCTTCGCCTTCATCCAGTCTTTTCCGGAGATCGTTGTCTGATCTGCAGTATTTCTCGAATTCTTCATGTAGTTTTTCCATAGTGGCTGGCTTTTCCCTTGCCAAGTGGCCTGCGAAGGGTCCGATGCGGAGACCTTTGATTGCTGCTTCTATTGCGACGCTGTCCGGCACATCCGGCGCCTTTGCCCTGAGGTGCAAGAATCTCTGGAAGTAATCCCTTAGCGGCTCCCCCTTGTCATGTTTGTTGCTTGAACAAGTCTATCGACGACAATGACTCACTTGAGAAACCTTTGAAATTGGTGTTATCTTGTCCCTCGGGTTCTCCCATGCCCTCTCGCGGCGATGACGAAAGATTTGGCTAGGACACTCATTTCCTCCCGCGGAGGCTACTTTTCTGCCTCAAAACTCATCGGGAATTGCCGTGGATCTGTTTTTCCATTGTACCTAGGCGGGACCATGGGTTTGTAGCCCGGAGGCCATGGTGCTTTTTGAAGGCCTTCTGATAGTGGGGATTTCGGGTCGAACGTCCTCTGGTAAATCATGATCTGAGGTATTTCTATTCCCTGGACTCCAGTGGGTGTTGCGGCCATGTATTGGCTGAGTTGTGGGGTTGTCGTGGTGTTGTTTTGATGCATTGCTACGGGTTGCATGCTCTGGATCTCCGCTTGCAATATTGCCATTTGCTGCCTTATTTCCTCCGCTTGCAATATTGCCATTTGCTGCCTTATTTCCTCCGCTTGCTGGGAGGCGTGCATCGCCCTGTGCGTGGCTGCTTGCTCGTTCGTAGCTGTCTCGTCTCGTTCTTCCATGCGTTCCATTTCGGACCTCAGCCAACTTACCTCATCTTCCTGGTTTTGGTCACTGGTCTGGTTTGCCGGTGGTGGTTCATCTTCGCCGTGATTGCCGTCGTTCTCTTCATCTTCGGTTGCCTGCTCGGAGGCATATGTGCTTCGGGCGGACCTCCGCGGTCTGCCCCTTCGTGGTGGTTCAGGTACCTCCGCAGGTGCCTCCGCCTCGGCTCGGCACGCTTTCGTCGAGCGGCGGCGGCCGGTATTTGTTTTCTTGTTGGCATCTGTGAGTGATATCCTCGGCCAGACACACGGGTGGGCGCCAACTGTTGGAACACGGTTCCAGCAGGTTTGATATTAACTCGTAATCATAGTTACAATGCTAGAGTGTGAAGAAGAGAAGCTCTTCCACTCCAGGAGTCTCTCTCTACAACAGGGGCTGGGGGGCTCCTTTTATAGCCAGCCCAGCTCCCAAGTACAAAAAGACATTACAATCCCTAAGGGAGAACAAGGAAACCCTAATCCTATGACCCTTCCAGGTGGGGTCGGCAGGGGCAAAGTCGTCTGCCAAGGCGCCACAGGAAGGGTTGCCTCCTAGAAGTGCTTGGCGGCCCATGGACTCCTCCTGGGCTTGCCAAGTGCGCGACGTCCTCCTTGCTCCTGGGCCGTTGGTGGGCCGTCTTCAAAGGCCGGTGGGCCTCAGCCGTGAGCCACATGCCTCAGTGCCGACCTGTGGCCTCCGCCATCGTCCCGATGTCTTCGGCCGGCACCGCTGGCCTGATGCCTCCGACGGGGGCCGGAGGTCTCGGCCTCCGGTCCGATACCTCCGCTCGGGGTGCCGAGGTCTTCACTGCCGGCCCGGTGTCTCCGATCGCCAATCGGAGGCATTGTGATGCATCGGCCCGCATGGTCTCCGGCGGCAGGCGTCCGGTCTCCGATCAACCCTGCACAACAGATTAACACATGTGCGACAAGGTAAGACGAATGGGGGGTCAGCTGTCCGTGAGCATATGCCATGTCTCCGCTGCTGAGATGCCTTTTCCCAACAGTTATCTTCCTCCTGATAGGTTGGAGATTGTGCCAAAGGTGGCCACCATATCGGGATGTCATATGAAGGACTGTTGGCACAGATCACCGTCGTGAGACCAACGAACGGCAACACGGCTACCTCGCTCTGGAACTCGACGTCGCGATGAACATGAAGAACACATATTGGTTTTTTAGCCGCTATGGCGCAGCCGACCAAGACACACCTCGTTCTATATTTATAGGAGATACAGGTTTCACACATATTGGTCTAAGCACGGGAACGTTTCATGCGTGGCGTGGCGAGTACAGCAGGGCCTCATCGTGAACACAGCACGAGTCCGGTCCCTTTACACCAACTGAACTTAAACTGACAAGCTAACAATAGGAGACACGCTATCACGATCTTAACTAACTAATATGATAACTATGCACATGATTAGAGCCTACATTTCACCCCCTAATCATGCTGCACCTGTCGTAATTATGCAAACCTAACACGCCCGAGCGCCTTCGTCAGAATGTCTGCCAATTGTTCAGTTATCCCAACATGATCTATCTCCACTTCACCTCTTTCAACACAATCACGAATGAAGTGGTAACATGTGTCTATGTGCTTGCTTCGGTCATGATGAAACTGGATTCTTACTCAATGCTATAGCAGCTTGATTATCCACCAATAGCTTCACCTTTGGTGTCTGAATCCCGAGCAACCCACCCAGAAGCCTGCTCAGCCAAATGCCTTGACAAGCATCATTTGCACCAGCTATGTATTCTGCCTCACATGAAGATAAGGCCACCACTCTTTGCTTCGGAGAACACCAAGTCACCAAGCTTGATCCCAACAAGAACACTGAGCCACTTGTGCTTTTTCTGTCATCAACATCCCCAGCCAGATCACTATCACTGTAGCCGGTCATCTTTGTTTTAGACTTGCTCAGCTTCTCATATCTGCAGCCAAAATCAACAGTCCCAGCTAGGTACCTCAAGATTTGTTTGACTGCTGCCCAATGACTCCCTCTTGGGTCCTCCATGTATCTGCTAACAATCCCAACCGAATAAGCAATATCTGGTCTTGTATTAACCAAATATCTCAAGCTTCCAATGACACTTCTGTACTTTGTCTTGTCGACCGAAGGAGACTTGTCATTCTTTGTCAGCCTCAACCTGTTCTCCATAGGCACATGACAAGGATTGCATCCTTTCATGCCAGCTTGCTCTAGGATTCTTTTAGTATATGAACTCTGACAAAGTGTTATCACACCATCCTTCTGTGTCACTTGGATCCCAAGATAATAGCTTAGCAGTCCCAAGTCACTCATACTGAAACTTCTCATCATTTCCTTGAAAGCTTCTATGTCTGCAAGGCTTGGACCAGTGATGATCAAATCATCTACATACACTCCAACTAGGAGATAGCCATCACTATGTGACCTCCTATAAACAGCAAGCTCTTGTGGATTTTTCTCAAAACCAAGTTTGAGCCAGTCCCTGTCCAACCTTGAATTCCAAGCTCTTGGAGCCTAACGAAGCCCATACAAGGCCTTCTTCAGTTTAAGCACTTTTCCCTTACTGCCTTTTGCTATGAAACCAAGAGGTTGTTGAACATACACCTCCTCAACCAGATCACCATTTAGGAAGGCCGATTTCACATCCATGTGATGGATTTGCCATCCTTTCTGAGCAGCCAATGCTATCATGAGTCTCACTGTTTCTATTCTGGCAACAGGAGCATAGACTTCTTCAAAATCCGCCCCCTCACGTTGTGCATACCCTTTAGCAACTAGCCGAGCTTTGTGCTTGATAATCTTTCCCTGTGGATCCTTCTTAATCTTGAAAATCCACTTAAGCCCAATAGCTTTATGGCCTGCAGGTAGCTCTGACAGAACCCAAGTTTTGTTTGCCTCAATGGACTCCATCTCTGACAGCATTGCTTCCCTCCAACACTGCTCACCCAATGCATCTGCTACACCTCTTGGTTCTTCTGCTGCAAGAAAGCACACACTATTATACTCATAATTGACTAACTCATCTGATGTCTCAAATATATTGTCAAGAGTCCTAAATCTCAAAGGCACTCCTTTTGAATCATGAGACTCCCTAAATCTTGGTGTTGCAAATTGTACTTGAGCTTGACCTACCTGTTGTGGTGTAGCTGGATCTGCTCCTTGATCTGCATCGGCATTAATGTCCCAATCCACCTGATCAGGATTCGGCTGATCATCATCAGCCTGAACAGCTTCAGCGTTTGTCGGATTTGGTTCAGGCACTGTTCCCTGTCCGACAACAGAATAAAACTCTACATCAAAGCCAGAATCAACCTGATCTGCTCCTGTCTGCTTCTTCCAATCCCAAGCCCGTCCCTTGAAGATTACGTCTCGAGATATGTGGAGCTTTCTAGCCACTGGATCATAAACCCTATAGCCTTTTGTGCCGGTTTCATAACCGATAAACACCATCATGGTCGATCTGTCAGAAAGCTTGGTAATCCCCGATCCAATCCTCTTTACATGAACCAGGCAGTCGAATGTCCTTAGATGATTTACCTTCGGCTTCTTCTTGTACCAGACCTCATATGGTGTCTTGTTCATCAAACTTTTGGTGGGCGCACGATTAGCCCTTTGCTCTTGAGCAGACATCTTGCCATCTCCACCACAGTACGGTTGTCAAAGTCTTTGATCTGCATCATCGCTATTACATCGAAGCTGGAATCCGTCGGTGTCAGCTCTGGGAATGGCATCACGCCGTCGAGATAGCGCATGACCTGCCCCATGCCTGGCCGTGCGTTGGCGAACGGGTGCGAGCATAGGATCCCTAGTTTCAAGACCAATCCGGCTTCGTCGATGTCGTGCTCGCGTGAAGCCCCGGGTCCACGGTTGCCATGAGCGACCCGTCACGCCAGTGCTGGAGCACCTAGTCAACCAACGCGACATGGCCGCTGCCTTGCGCTCCTTGATGGGTTTCTGGCCACATGTGAGCTCCATGAGGAATATGCCGAAGGCGAACACGTCTGTGAGAGGGGACGCCCTGCCTGTGCGTATGAGCTCGGGCGATAGGTATCCCAAGGTGCCAACCACGTGTGTGGTTTGCGAGTCCGTGCCATGGTCGTACAGCCTTGCCAGGCCAAAGTCACCGAGCTGCCCATTCATGTCTCTGTCCAGCAGCACGTTACTTGCATTGATATCTCTGTGGACAACCACCTTCTCCCACCGCTCATGGAGATAGAGCAACCCTGACGCCACCCCTTTGACGATGTGAAAACCTCTGAGCCCAGCTCAGCTTTGACGTCAGATCCCCGTGACTACTACTACCGTATAGATATTTGTCAAGGCTACCATTTGGCATTTACTCGTAAACCAAAAGAAGCTCACCTTTCCGCCGGCAGTAACCGAGCAACTGCACAAGATTACGGTGCCGGATGTGGCCGATGCTTGCAATCTCGGCGATGAAGTCCTTCTCGCACCTATGTGCCTCGTACTCTCTGTCGGTGGTTAGGCGCTTTGCACTCGCCGATGGGCAGGTTACCGCCATCGCTGTCCCAGTGCCTCCCCAAACTGTCAGCCACTCAGCCGTAGTCGAAGAAGCCTATCTACAAAGATGTTATCAGCAAAGTGGTCCGCATACCAATCCAACAGTCGGAAGACAACAAGGAACACTTCTCGCATAGCCTAACTCGTCATCACGAAGGCTAGTTGAAGTTCGATCCCTTTACCTTGTCCCAGCTTCTAGTCTAGCAGTACGCGGTGGTTGAGCTGTGAGCAACATACAAACAGCCATGCCTCAGATGAAGATCACCGTCAGCTTCCTCCTAGGAGTCATCCAACCCCTCGCTGCGCTCGTCGCTGAAGGCGGCGGCGACCAGTTCGTCTACTCCGACTTCACCGGCGCCAACCACACCATGGACGGCACGGCCACTATCACGCCGGGAGGCCTCCTGGAGCTGACGAATGGAACGCTGCAGCTCAAAGGCCACGCCTTTCACCCTACGCCACTCCGTTTCCGAGGGGGCGGCGGCACCGGCGCGGTGCGGTCGTTCTCTACATCCTTCGTCTTCGGCATCCTGTCCGCTTACCCGGACATGAGCGCCCACGGCATCGTCTTCGTCGTGTCCCCCACCACGGACTTCTCGACTGCGTTGGCGAGCCAGTACCTGGGCCTCGTCAACGTCACCAGCAACGGCGACGAGCGCAACAGGATATTCGGCGTGGAGCTTGACACCTTGCAGCAGGACGAGTTCCGCGACATCAACGACAACCACGTCGGCGTGGACATCAACGGCCTGATTTCTCTGCAGTCCAGCGATGCGGGCTACTACGACGACGGCGGTGGGAGCTTCAAGAACCTTTCACTGATAAGCCACGACGAGATGCGCGTGTGGGTGGACTACGACGCCGGGAGCAACCAGATCAACGTGACCTTGGCTCCCCTCGCCGTGGCCAAACCTGGCAGGCCCCTGATCTCGGCCGTCTACAACCTGTCGTCGGTGATCACCGACATGGCATACGTCGGCTTCTCGTCGGCGACAGGCTCCTTCAACTCGAGGCACTATATACTCGGCTGGAGCTTCGCCATGGATGACGTCTCGGCGCCAGCTATTGACATCGCCAAGCTGCCGAAGCTACCCCGTGAGAGCCCAAAGATTGGCCGGTCCAAGGTCCTACTGATCCTCCTCCCAGTAGCATCTGCAGCAGCGGTGTTCTGCATCGGCACTGCCGCCGTTTTACTGGTGCGTAGACGAACGAAGTACATCGAGCTACGGGAAGAGTGGGAGGTCGAGTTCGGGCCACACCGCTTCTCCTACAAGGATCTGCACCGCGCCACCCAAGGATTCAAGAAGACGAACCTGCTCGGCGTCGGAGGGTTTGGGAGAGTGTACAAAGGCGTGCTGCCGATTTCCGACATGGAAATCGCCGTGAAGAGGGTGTCGCACAGCTCGACCCAAGGCGTGAAGGAATTCGTCGCTGAGATCGTGAGCCTCGGTCGTCTCCAGCACCGTAACCTCGTGCGGTTGCTTGGCTACTGCCGTAGGAAAGGCGAACTTCTCCTGGTGTACGAGTACATGGCAAATGGAAGCCTTGACAAGTACCTGTACGGGCAAGACGGGAAGCCGACCCTGAGTTGGCCCCAAAGGTTCAAGATCATCAAGGATATCGCATCCGGCCTGCTCTATCTCCACGAGGAGTGGGAGAAGGTCGTCGTCCACCGAGATATCAAAGCAAGCAACGTGCTCCTCGACGGCGGGATGAACGGACAGCTAGGCGACTTCGGCCTAGCAAGGTTATACGACCATGGCAGCGACCCTCAAAGCACCCACGTGGTTGGTACCATAGGTTACCTGGCCCCTGAGCTTGCACGCACAAGCAAGGCAACCCAGCTTACTGACGTCTACGCCTTGGGGACGTTCATCCTTGAGGTCACCTGTGGGAGAAGGCCAATTTTCCAGGATGCAAGCAGTGGCAACAACCAGCAGGTCATGCTAGTTGACTGGGTGCTGGAGCACTGGCGCGCAGGAACGCTTGTTCACGCGGTTGACGCCAAGCTCAGTGGTGACTTCGTCGTCAGTGAAGCGTGTCTGGTGCTCCAGCTGGGGCTCATGTGCTCACATCCGTTTGTGAATGCAAGGCCCAACATGCGGCAAGTGGCACGGTACCTGAGTAAGGAGCTGCCACTGCCGGAGCTGTTGCCTACAGACATGACCTTCCACATGCTTGCACTGATGCAGAACGAGGGATTTGATTCGTACATACAATCCAGTCCATCGTCGTCGTCCAAGGCAAGCATCGGAAGCACAACTTCTGTCCTTTCACTGGGAAGATGATACATGCAAGTCACCAATATCCCAATGCATAATAGTATATGTTGTATCTAATAGTACATACTCCTAATAAGGGCGGCAGTCCCAATACTAAAAAGAAAGATCTGTCTACATGGTACCTAGCTATTTTGAACATAATAAATAGCTTGATTTTAGAACATCGCAAGAAACATGTTAGAACATCAAACAAACACACACACACACACAAAAAGCTATTTTCAACAAGAAACACTCCAGAACATCGCATACACTAGAACATCGCAAGAAACACACACAAGAATCCGACTATTATTAGCCTAGAAAATAGCCGGCTATCATTTAGCATTTCTCAAAAAAATACAAGTTGTTTCTATGCCTGTTAGTTTACGTAGACATTAGGTAAGCTAAGTTGTCAATAAATAGTTTCTGTAGAATAACTTTTTTATTGTGCAATTACAAGTCTTCCATGTCAATCATCTACCAATCACATATTTTCTTGTCTTAGTTCTCCTGCATACATAGGCCTTGTTTAGATGGTAATTTTTTTCTGAAAATTACTGCATCATTTTTGTTTGTATTTGACAATTATTGTCCAACCATGGACTTACTTGGGCTAAAAAAGTTCGTCTCACAAATTACCGATAAACTGTGCAAGTCATTGTTATTTTTACCTACATTTAATACTCTATACATGTGTTCAAAGAATCGATATGATGAGAAATCTTGAAAAGTTTCTTATCTGAAAATCATTTTCTCGTATGTTTTCTTTAGTTGTGCTATCTTTTTCTTAATTAGTTGACACCGTAATTAGTGAACATAGAAATTATAATTATCTAGGTTTTCATGGTTGGGAGTGCCCTAAGCAAGAACTAAGTACATTATCATTTAGAGCGTCTGGTGCGCGCTTGGACCACACTCCACACGGTCATTATAGCTAACAGGACCTATAGCAAGGCGGTAGTAGGGTTTTGTTTGTTAGGATTGTTTTTTCATGATTTTATATAGTTGTTTTTCAACCAAAAGATATTTTTTAGTTTCTGCTGACAAACACAATTTTCCAGGTAAAGCTAAAAATACTAGGTTCTCCTAACTCTCTCTCTCTCTTCTATCTTCTCTAAGAAGATTGTACCAAATGTTTGTTAAAAACAACTTTAGCTTCCCACTAATGAAGTCGCTTCATAGAACCAAACTAAAACAATACTACATACTACACTAGTAAAGTTTAGCTGTACTAACCATATAGGTAATCCTTTGTCGCAATAGTGGCCATGCTACACGTACCCCTCTCATCCGGAATTAGCTCTATATATCTTGTCAAAACAAGAGGGTCAATAGGCATTTTACTAGTTATGAGCAAACAAGCTAACCATCTCTAGCTAACTTGAACTAATTTTTTGCCCTAACTACTAGTGATCCAAATAGGCCCTTAGTTTGGCAGTTAGTTATATATGCTCCCACTACTGTAGAAACGATTTTCAGTAACAATATCGGTGGCTCACTACAAAACGGTCCGAACCGAGCTGCTACCAATGCCACTAGTCTTAGAGGTGGCTGAAAATAGAGAGCTGCCTCTGAAAATAGGAGATGAAAGCAAAATTTGATATTTTTTTCAAACAATAGGATAGAGAAACGACTATACTAAAATTGTAGATTTCAAAAAGTTAAATGAGAAGAAAGAATATTTCATATGCATACAAAGTGACTTATGGATAGGGTTTACACAGGGAGGCTAGAAATTCTAGAGACGGATCCTGTTTTAATCCACTTATACAAATCGCTAATTTAGAAACGGAAGAGTAAAGATGCCTGCTAGCCATCTATTCAGAGATTTTCACCTTGTTAGCTTGAGCTTATCAGCCTTATCTAGTAGCCATTCAGTACTGTTTTTCTCTCACAACAAATCAATATCAGCCATAATCAACCAGTTAGAAACGATCCATCGAACTGGGCATTTTTGTAGTAGATAGTGTCCGCTTTGTAATTAATTCAACTAGAACCAAGAGAGTGGGCTTTGCAAAGGAACGATGATATTCTTCACATGCATCCCAATGCCTGCTTCGCTAGAAACAAATCAAAGCCTTCTAGAGTTCTAGTCAATTATGACGGCGTGTGTTTCCTCCTAGCTAAAACTCAAGTCACACTCTTCAGACGGAAAAGTAAGTAGATTTCTAGAGAGCTTGCTGTTACGTTCCTGTCGATCATTCATGGTTTTCTGTTGGCTGGTAAACATCAAAAGAAACGTGTATTCCAGGTAACCATTATATATGACCGATCAATATGAGCTTGCCTCCCGAAACATTATTGATTCATGGTTTTCCATCGACAGGGGGGACCGGGGCAACAGGGAATCCTTTTGTACGTGTCGCGCTAAGATTAGATGAATACGCCACCAAGGAAGATATTTGTGGCCTTGCTAGCTGTACCGCTATTCTAAGACACTGTTTAGATCCGCTGTCAATTGAAAAATTGGCTAGCTTGAATCAAGCCTATCCACATATTGTCAGCTTGATGCCTGCTTGTGTCCTATACTTAGTGTTAAGCGATTTAGTCGACATAGTTGATTAATAGAATTACGAAATTCCTATCAAATAAAAATCAGTATGAACAATAAATATACCCCAAAATACAATTCTAGCACAGTATTGTATATCAAGTATGACAAATTAAATATAAAAATATAAATATTTATAATAGGAATGAGTATTAGACTTATCGTGAGATATATTTTATAATGTATTTATTTGGTATAAAAACATCAATATTTTTTTATCTATATCTTATCAAACTTCATGCACAGAACCAAAGAAATACACCTAGAATTGAACTCTTTTCCGGTCAGACGTAGTACGTAGCAAACCGTACGTGACGCATGCCCAAGAAAAGTACAGCGACTTCAAACATCGCCTGATCCTAGATCTCAAAAACTCACGTCACGGATCGGACAAGCTTTGAATTCCCAAGAGGCAAGATGCTCTTTGTATGCCTTGTCCTCATCATCTTCCTTGGCCTCCACCTTGAAGCGTCGTAATAGTTTTGATATAGCAGGTTTGTGCATTCTAATTAAGCAGGGCAGTATCCATAAACCTACACTTTGTAAAGTCATTATTATTATAATATATACTCCCTCGGTCTCACAGAAAATGTTATTCTCACATTCTAAAAAGTCCAATGTTATAACTTTTGTCTAAAGTCTTTCTAAAAAAATAATTTTTGCCTAAAATATGTAAAAACGTATTAATATCTATAGCTTATGTATAAATATAATTCATATAATTTGATGAATCGCTAATATATTTTCGTGATTGAGTCATTCACCTGTATTTTATTAAGAGGAAAAAAGTTGATGTTACAACCACGCACGATCACGCAAGCGAGAAGACTTTGTGATACACAACGCACACCACACTACCTAGCTACTGGATTCACTTAGAAACAATTTTTTTTGACGAATCTGGACGGGCCGAGGCCCCTACAGTAAAATGCATTAAGAAATAAAACAAAGTGTTCAAGAGGTTACAACAGGGGGGGGGAAGAACTAAAGAAATTGAGAAAAAAGAGGGCACAAAAATTAGGAAACCAAAAAGGAAACAAAAAAAATCAACTTTAAGCTGCTATCAATTCTAGATTTTGAATCCATTGAGTAAACTGCATCTCTTACCTTGTTTCAGTCTGAACCGGAGCAACCTGAGTTCACCGAAGAATTTTCTTACACAATCTTCTCTATTTCTGCTTATGCCATTGAAAATAAGGTCGTTTCGAGCTGACCAGATAGTCCAACTCAGCAGGATCACAGCTTCCATAAAGAAGATGGAGTTGAACTGGTGCTTCAGAGAAGTGCATAACTCTGGGAAAGAACTGCCATCGGGGATCTGAACCCCAACAAAATTCTAGCACATTCTTGCAAAGGCACAATCCACAAAATAGATGATTACTTGTTTCTTCAACCAGGTGATTACACAGAGCACAATAGTAGGAATCCAGCTGCATATTTTTCCTTCTTAGAAGGTTTCTTGTATTTAGCCTGTCTTTGATAAGAAGCCAGAAGAAAACCTTATGTTTTGGTTGAACTCTATTCTTCCATAACCACTTGAATGCAATATGCACATCAGTGTGGCCAATGAGTTTTCTATAAACTTTAGCAGAGCTAAAAGTTTCAGAGCCATTTTTACTAATCCAGATGTCCAGCTCATCAGCTCATCACTTAGAAACAATTACACATGAATGTTTTGCAACCAAATCGACAAGACCAAAGCGATCATATCTAGGGCACGCCACTTTGTGCCCCAAAAGGCATGTATGGCTTCCCACGACCCACGTCGACATCGACAAGGGAGGGCCAAAGGTGGTCTAGAATTTTTCAAATTATTTTTTTTTTTGAATTCCAGGGCAAAGCCCCAGTCTTTGCATTGCAAGGACCAGATATTTAAGGGTTTACAGCGCCGCAGGTGGTACTCACACCTGTTTGAAACATCCACAACCGAGCTCAGTAAAGCTCAAACCCAACAGCCCTACAAGGCCAGCACACAAGATAAACTCCTAGACTTTAACAGCATACAACCAGCAAGAGAGACTACATATCAGATAAGCCTCACTCCATCGCCACCAATTCAGTTCAGGCTTCCCGCGCCAGTGCAGTCCATCCACTGCATTCCTGATCCACTCGTATCACCTCTTCCCAACTTCATCTTCACTTCCAGAGGCAGCTCCTTTCCACTCCAGCCAAATGCATTCTTGTACATGAAGCGATCCCATTCATCCTCGACAGTTGCTACCAGCAGATCCTTTCTGGCCTGGTAGCCACTTGCTTCAGCTTCTCCAACCTTGACATGTATTCCTGTCTCCATTCCTGGGGGCAAAGCACCACCCAGCCCTGTAACATCACAGCAATCCTCAACAGCAAGCTTCTCACATCCTCCATGGTGACCCCTGAAAGCAAACATGATTTCTTAGTTTTCAAAGCCCCCACAGGGCTGCAGCATAGAAAATATTGCAGACCAAGAATTTCTTATTAGACAACCACATTTGACCTATTGAGATGAAATCTTTTCCTACTTCTCTATCTAAAACTTCAGATAAGGCACTCCACATTTGACTAGCAACCACACACTCAAAAAATAAATGATGGCCATTTTCTTCCTCTGAACAAAACAAGCAGAATTTTTCAAATTATTATAATAAATTTATTTACATATATAAATATTCATAATATTTTTTTATAAATCTAGTCAAATTTGGATCGGTACGAATTTCATAACCATACTTTTTATGATAGGGAGTATATGTGTGTACGTGGGAGTACGTTTCCTGCAAAAAACAACCGAAACATCAAGGAATGCTAAATGTAGCTGCCAACAGTGGGTTGTGCTGACACATGAAAATACGGGGAGAGGTGACTAAGCGGACCTTGCGTGGTTCAATCGACTTCCTTCCTGCTTGGTCGATGGATATACATAGCACTAGCGCAGGCAGCGAAATGTGCTGTGCAACCCGTGTTGCACGCCCAAGAAAATACAACTACTTCAAAACATCGTTTGACCTTTCTCACATGTCACAGATCGGACAAGCTTTTTCTGAATTCTCAAGAGGCAAAATGCTCTTCGTACGCCTTCTCCTGATTCTCTTCCTGGCCCTCCACCCTCAATCGTCGGACACCACTGCCGACGACGACGACCAATTTGTCTACTCCGGCTTCAGAGGATCGGGCCTCACCATGGACGGAACCGCCGCCGTCACGTCGGACGGCCTCCTCCAGCTAACCAACGGCACGGCGTACCTCAAAGGCCATGCTTTCCACCCGACCCCGCTGCGGCTCCGCGACTCGCCAAACGGCAGCGTGCAGTCCTTCTCCGTCGCCTTCGTGTTCGGCATCGTCTCCGTGTACCCTGACTTCAGCGCGCACGGCATGGCCTTCCTCATAGCTCCAGGCAAGGACCTCTCCTCTGCTCTGCCGGCCAAGTACCTGGGCCTCACCAACGTCCAGAACGACGGCAACGCCAGCAACCACCTCCTCGCCGTGGAGCTCGACACCATCCAGAGCGTCGAGTTCAAGGACATCAACGCCAACCACGTCGGCATCGACGTCAACGGCCTGCAGTCCCTCCGATCCTACAACGCCGGGTACTACGACGACGAGAGCGGCAAGTTCCAGAGCCTGAAGCTTATCAGCCGCCAGGCCATGAAGGTCTGGGTGGACTACAGCGGCGAGAAGAAGCAGATCAACGTGACGCTAGCTCCACTCCGAATGGCCACCAGACCAGCCAGACCACTGCTCTCCGTCTCCTACGACCTCTCGACGGTGCTCACGGACCTAGTGTACCTGGGCTTCTCGTCGGCGACCGGTCGTGTCAACTCACGGCACTGCGTTCTTGGCTGGAGCTTCGGCAAGAACAGGCCGGCTCCCGCCATTGACGTCTCCAAGCTGCCAGACCTACCTCGGGCTGGTCCCAAACCGCGGTCCAAGGTCCTGGAAATCGTCTTACCCGTCGTTACCGCGACGTTGGTGCTTTGTTTTGGAGGTGCCGCTGTTGTGCTTGCGCGGAGGAGATTTAGGTACGCCGAGCTACGCGAGGACTGGGAGGTTGAGTTTGGGCCACACCGGTTCTCGTACAAGGATCTTTATGACGCGACTGACGGGTTCAAGGATAAGCATCTGCTCGGCGAAGGTGGTTTTGGGAGGGTTTACAAAGGAGTTCTTGCGCCGTCTATGCTAGAGGTTGCCGTGAAAAGGGTGTCCCACGAATCAAGACAAGGGATGAAGGAGTTCGTCGCCGAGATTGCAAGTATCGGCCGCATCCGGCACCGTAATCTTGTGCAGTTGCTCGGTTACTGCCGACGGAAAGGTGAGCTTCTTTTGGTTTATGAGTACATGCCAAATGGTAGCCTTGACAAATATCTATACAGTAGCAGTAATAGCAGTGAAGGTTCAAAGCTGAGCTGGGCTCAGAGGTTTCACATCATCAAAGGGGTGGCGTCAGGGTTGCTCTATCTCCATGAGCGGTGGGAGAAGGTGGTTGTGCACAGAGATATCAAGGCGAGCAACGTGTTGCTGGACAGAGACATGAATGGGCAGCTCGGTGACTTTGGCCTGGCAAGGCTGTACGACCATGGCACGGACTCGCAAACCACACACGTGGTTGGCACCGTGGGATACCTATCGCCCGAGCTCATACGCACAGGTCGGGCGTCCCCTCTCACAGATGTGTTCGCCTTCGGCATATTCCTCATGGAGCTCACCTGCGGCCAGAAACCCATCAAGGAGAACGCGCAAGGCGGCGGCCATGTCGCGCTGGTCGACTGGGTGCTCCAGCACTGGCGCGACGGGTCGCTCATGGCAACCGTGGACCTGGGGCTTCGCGGCGAGTACGACGTCGACGAAGCCGGATTGGTCTTGAAACTTGGGATCCTGTGCTCGCACCCGTTCGCCAACCAACGGCCAGGCATGGGGCAGGTCATGCGCTATCTCGACGGCGTGACGCCACTCCCAGAGCTGACACCGACGGATTCCAGCTTCGATGTGCTAGCGATGATGCAGACCAAAGACTTTGACATGTCCTCCATCTCACATCCCGATATGGTGGCGAGCTTTGGCACAATCTCCAACCTATCAGGAGGAAGATAACAATAGTTTGCACGTCCATGGCTCTGCCACCAGGTTAGTGAATTGGGTGCAGAGAGGGTGAATTAGTAATAGTTAAACTTGCTGCAGTTACCAGCATTGTGTGTTTCGTGGAGAGTCGAACATGTCGTGGTCCAAAACTAGGCCGGATGTAAAGTGACTTTTCTAGTACTTTGTATCGTCAGTTTTGTTTATCTCAATTCGTGCACGGGCAGTAATTTTAGAAAGACGAAGTTCATTGATTGCAACACAGAGAAAGAGATTTTGTATTGTCAGCTGGCACTAAAAAAAGATGTAATTGACTGATGGACACTATGGTTCATGATAAATTTGATGAAATACTCTACTGCATGCGCCAATTAAAATGTTTATTTTTAGATTCAATGGGGAGAGAAAAGTAAGGGCAGTCCCAATGGAAAGAAACTAGCTAGTTTCTACAGCATAGGACAATGTGTCGAGAAACTATCCTTCACAGTGGGAAGATTTTTCTCCCAGCGTCGAGATTAAAACTAACCAATCATTCACCTTGTGCCTCTCTCTCTCTCGTCTCCAGGATCCTTTGTGCAGAAAGAACACTGCCGAGCAGAGCAACACCCGTTGGTTCGATGGATGTCGTGCTTCGCTCCTTTCCTAGCGAACCGGGACTGCTTGAAGGTAGTGTCGTGAACAGCATCGACACCACCGTGTGGCGAGCGCGGCCGTGCCTCTGCCGGAATCATCGATGCGGAGGAACGTGCCCAGGACATCCACATGTTGTGCGTGAGGAGGAGCAGCGTCCTCCACGGCTTGCGTGCTTGCAGCAGCAGCGACCGGGCGCGGCGGCCGGCTTCTGCGAGGCCAAGGCGGGTAGCGAGCGGCCAGCGTGAGGCGAGCCGGTTCGGGCACGGCGGCCAGCTTCTGCGAGGCCAAGGTGGGTCGCGAGCGGCCGTGTGCGAGGCGAGCGCGACCTGGACCTACATGCGGGGCGAGCGCCGAGCGGGTGCTGCACTGCTGCCGGCACGGCGTGGCCGAGCGGAGCCGGCGGCGCGCGCTGCGGGCGTGCCTCGCGCAGCGGGCGAGCGCGGCAGGTGAGCGGGGGCGGGTGCCGCGGGTGAAGCGAGCGGGCGAGCACGCCATCTCGGCGGCGGCGGCGGCGCACTGGATCGGATCGAAACTACCGGTGTCTTCCCAATGCTAAATCTGTCGTTTCTTCGTGTCTTGGGGCGAGGGAAGACGTGGTTTCTCCTCCAGGAAACGATTTCTTCAGATTTGCTTCTCTTTCCTCATTAATCAGGCTGCCAAGTCAATATTTTGTTTAGTTGGCACCTCATTTAATAGAGATAGAAACTACCTATTAATTGCCATTGGAACTGCCCTAAGAGCATCTCCAAGAGCCTAGGTAAAACTATGATCTAAAACTCATGATTTTGCATTTTTTTAAAAGACAGGTAGCCACTTAAAAATACCCGATAACTGCAACCGTCTCTCTAAAAATTAGCTTTTAACTATATTTAGTAGATTCATGTCATACATGTGTGCCGCATCTTGTGAGAATAGGTCCACCTGACGGTGGCCCATGCAAGAACGCTAGGCATGCATGAGCTGCGGATGGCGAGCAGACGCCGCTGGTTAAATATAGACAACGAGATTTCTGGAATAGTGTGTATTGTAAAAAGGAAAATGCGATATAGAAGCCGTTGGAACTTGGAAGCATTTTTTCCTCCCACCACGGGTAAACCGGGTTTCCCAGAGCCTTTTACCGAGGCTGTAGGAGATGCTCTAATGACTAATGACCTTATTTTCACCGTCAACAGTAGACAATGCTACGAAAGGAGCAGTTGCGCTGGGAGGGAGAGGAGCTGTAGGGGAGTAGGGGATGTTGGCGTGGCACTGTGCGGCAACGGGAGCCGCTGGCCGTCAGGGGAGAAGGCACCCGGCAAATGGCTGTGAGTTGTGGACGGTGCACCAGGCAGAAGGGCGTGTGGTGGAAGATCTAGCAGCAGAGCCATTGAACTTTCGTCGATCGATGCGTGGAGGATTTGCGCGGAATCCATGTCCTTTTCGTAGAACAGCAAGGTGGACTGATGGAACCAGTCCACGCGCTCCTCATACAACCGGCATCCGATATTTTCTCTCCCGCAAGCGTGCCGGTGCGGATCTCTTTGGCTCTCCACAAAATCCAGCTCGATCTCTCTCCAATCCTGCCGTCTCAAAGTTGGACTTTGCTTCCACCGGCATGCCTCGATCTGCAACGCTCTTTCCTCAACCTTCAACCTACTCCATCATTTCCTTTATTGTTTCCTCAAATTGAGTTGGATCTGTCTCCAATCCTGCCAACAGTCCCTTGAGCGCGGTGGGACTTGCCTTCTTGCTCCGGCGTTCCTCGATCAGCGGCTCTTCTTCCTTGCCAGGCTCAATCATTTTAATCTCATCTCACACCTGTTCCAGCAATTAACAGAGATTAAAACTTCCACATGTTTCGTCCATAGAACTCATCAGTTGCTCTGCTTGCTGATATACACGCAGTTGCAGGAGCTCTCAATCATCGAGTCATCAGGACAAGGTGAGTAGACCAATGTACTGGTAATATGTAGATAGAATGACGTTTTTTTTTCATCCGTTGCGCATGAGCAAACGTCGATTTTCTCATGCTGAAAGGCCTTTTGTACCAGCAGAAAGACTAGCAAGGATTGAATGCTAATATGGAACCAGAGGATGTGACATTCCAATTCTTACAAGAAATTACAGATGATTTCTCGGAGAACCGGAAACTTGGTAGCGGATCATTTGGAGTGGTTTATAGGGTAAGATTTTGGCAAGTTTTGTTTTCTATACAAATGAATTTATTGTCAAGTCTGACCACCACACTATTCAGTGCTTCAAACAATATACCTGCATCACATTATATGGTACTACGAAGTGGACAACAAGCTTACCAAAAATTTGTCGCAGCACCATATATTATTCTTATATGATAATACTGTGATGACAAACAAAGCAAAGCTACCACCAATATTTTTCTGCTGACCTGATATGATATAATATAGAAGTACTCCCTCTGTACCAAAAAGGATGCCCTATGGGGTTCGTGGCGGTCGAACTAGTTATGCACTATAAAATATTAATATTTTCTCATATATATTTTGTCAAAACTGAAAACATTTGCCTTCTCAAAATGTGAGAATGACTCTTTGTGGGATGGAGAGAGTAGCAAGTAAAAATAAATAAACTTGTATAAAGTACTGACGGCATATCTTTTACAGGGAGTGACACAAAATGGAGATGATGTTGCTGTGAAGAGGCTTTATGATTCCAATTTAGAACATAAGCAGTTCCATAATGAGTTTAATAACCTTGTTATGCTTAAGCATAAAAACATTGTACAGGTTCTTGGCTATTGCTATGAAACAGAACAAATACATATGGAGTACAATGGTATACATGTGCTTGCAGAAAAAACATATAGAGCGCTATGCCTCGAGTATATGCACAATGGAAGCCTTCAAAATCATCTTTCAGGTATGCTGGGCCTCAGTTTTTAGTATGTCATGGATGAAAATTATTCTGAACATCCCTTTGTTTATTACTGCAGATGAATTTCATGGACTTGAATGGCCCACACGATATGAAATTATTAAGGGGGTTTGTGAGGGTTTAAAATATATGCACAAGGAATTAGAGGAACCTCTTTACCACTTGGATATAAAACCTGATAATATACTGCAAGATATGGACATGGTGCCAAAGATAGCAGATTTTGGTTTGTCCAAAATCCTTGGTGAAGAGCTAAGCCGGACAACACAAAGTCCGCTAGGAACAATGTAAGTTGAATGCCTCATTTCAACATATTCTTTTCCTAATCCAAGCATGCATTACGAATTCGTTGTATGTGATGCAATACAGTGGATACCAGCCACCAGAATACATTGAGAGAGGTGAAATTTCAGAAAAATTTGACCTATTCAGCTTGGGTGTTGTAATGATAAAGATCGTATCGGGGCCTAAGGGCTACTCAACACATAAAGACATGGCAAATGAAGAATTTATTGAGCTGGTAAGAAATGATATTACTGTTTAACATATTTTTTAATCTAATACGATGGTACATTTACATTTGAAATTGTATGACAAAGCTTGATAGTTATGTTTTTTCAGGTAAAAATAAACTGGAGGAATAGGTTGCAATCAAAATGGAGTGGTTCTTTTTTTGAAGCATATTGCCACCAAGTAGAGACATGTACTCATATAGCTTTTAACTGCTTGGAGAAAGACGGCCAGAAAAGGCACGACATAGTTGAGATCATCAATGAGCTAAATGAAATCGAAATTGACATTCACAAGGTAATATTACTATTATTTAGTTTTGAGAAGTTCCTTTGTAAAGCTCTACAATCAAACTTATTGTTTTACAACATATGCAATCATGTAATCCCATAATTTCATAATAATTTTTTAGGTTGTTACAAATTTATAATATATATAAATTGCAATTTTTTATTTCTTGAAATTGTAAGTAAGATTGATATGTGTAATTAGTAGATTGATTATAGGAGTACATGATACATGTATATATAGTAGTAGATAGGGGCAGCTTATGGAAATAGAACCATCCTCCGATATCCATTTGAATAAAACTCAATCTATAGGTGCGCTAGACTTGGAGTCCAAGGCAGCACATCTGTGCATACTGGGCTCATCTGCATGTCTAACACGCTTCGATAGTCTAATCGTCGGCACTGCGGACATTCATACTGGACCTAAATTCTGTTAAGATTGAAGATGACAGCCCCTTGGTAAAATGTGCCCGTTGGGCGTAGGGATCGATGCCAAAATCATGATCAACACTCTTGTGTCTTGAGAGTTAACCACCGACGTCCCACACATGGACCATTTACTCAATAGCTGTAGTTACGAACCCAAACTTGCACATAAAAGTTGAGGAGGGCCATATAGCTTCAATGAGCAGAAAGAGCATTGTTGAAGACTTGATCACCATAGAAGTAGAGCGGTTATATGGCGTCATCGACCTCAGCATCACTGGTGTCATCATCAAGCCGTGGATCAGCAGTGGTGTGCTCTTGGGCTGCGTGTGCCGGAGCCGCGTGCACGCGAGCATCCGTGGTGTTGTCCTCCTGCACTCAACTTTGTCGGCATGTGCAAGAGCGGTGTCATGGGTGTCGTGGGTGCAGTGGCGGAGCCAGAAATTATGCATAAGGGGGGGTGAAAGAGTTTCAACCTTAAGGACTAAGCATAGCTTATTTGTTTGGATTTTTTCCCCAAGGGCTAAGCTCTTTTGTTTTTAATTTATCTAGTTTTTGATGACTTAACCATGCATGTTGTTTTTCCATGGTAGATGATTGTGTCCATCGATAGCAAAGTCAGAAATTATTCGTAAAGGGTCTGCCTAGCAAAATGGTGGAATTATCCTAGTATTTTAAGTAGTAATAAAACAATACCACTAGTCATAGCATATCTAAATTTTAGCTAGGAGACATTTGGTAGGGAAAGTTTTACACTAAATTTTTCAATGCTAAAACACTATAAGGCCACTTCAGTAGGAGAAATCTAAAATTCTAGTTGTGGCCTAAAGAAAAAATGTGAATTTGTGTGTTTTTGTTGTCGTAAGTCATAAAAATATATGACTAAAGCTTGTATTATATATTTCTAATATAGATTATTGAATTATATATAGTATATATAAAAAGGTTGTTGTGATGTTAGGGGCGGCCATGGCCCCCCCAGCTGGCTCCGCCGGTCGTGGGTGGCCATGGCCTCCCATGCACAGTGCTCCCGTGCGTCGCAATTGGTGTTGGATGAGTAATTTGTTTTCTTGAGTAAAAGGACATGAGAAGTCAAGAGAAAAATAACTTGGTGCATGAGCTAATGGTTAGCTAGCATTTGGTAGTCAATTTGGATTTTGCTATGAGCTAGTGATGAGCTGTAAAGTGAGTATTCTAGCTAACTCATAGTTAAGTATGAGTTGTATTGTGTAAGTGGTAAAGTTTGATTTGGACAACTTGTATGACGGTTTGCAAAGTCTATATAAGGACTTGCAAGCCTCCTTTGTAAGGTAAGCTAGTTTGCCAAAATGTAGAGCATTAGAGAAGTTGATGCTATGTAAGCTTAGAGGTGATAGTATGTATGTTTGACAAGAGATAATAAAGAGAAGGAGTTCAGTTGCCACAAACCAAAAGAGCAGAGCTCTGGCCAACGCTAGTTCTCTAAAACTACTCTGAACCGGATAATAAGGATATGAAACACAATATTAGATATGGAGAAGGCTCCAGCCTTCTGTTATGTGGATTTCATTGCAACTGCAACTGAAATACACACTGTCATTTATTTCTAAAGTTTTTTTTTTAGAAAAAACATTATATATATTAAATTCACATCAAAAGTGATTGTGTGTATTTTGAATATCAGGCAAGTCAACAAAAGGATACCCCAGACCAACGCCAGCACTTGACATTGGTGAAAACTGGTAGTTTCAATGATATGGAATTTATTGATACACGAGAAATTCTATTGGATGTAGGACAAGAATTCATTGTAGGGAGGACTGAAGAGATAAAGAAAATAAAGGCTTCTTTACTGGAGAACATGGCACATAAGATTGTCATCCTTCCGATTTATGGTATTGGAGGCATTGGAAAGACAACATTTGCAAAATTGATTTACAATGATACGATTTTCAGAACTTACTCTCCAGTATGGGTCAATGTGTCCCAGAGATTTGACTTGAACAAAATTTGTGACTCTATAATTTCATAGCTATATGAAAGTAAGAGCCAGATTAATGAAAGACAGATGATAAATAATTGTCTGACAGAGCTATTTTCTGGTAAGAAGATTCTGATTGTTTTAGATGACCTATGGGAGGATAATTCATTTCATCTGGAGGACTTGAAGGCTATGTTAAGTCTTGGTGACTGCATCACCAAAATTATTTTAGTGACCACACGCAGTGAACGCATTGCCCATAAAATTTGTACAAACATTAGAACTATTGACAAATGACATGTGCTGGGATATAATAAAGCAAAGAAGTAGCTTTGAAGTTAGAGATGACAAAGAGCACTTGAAGGCTATAGGTATGGAGATTGCCCAGAAGTGTGGTGGTGTGGCTCTAGCAGCTCAGTCTCTTGGATTCATGTTGAAGTCTAAGACATCTAATCAATGGCAGGAAGTAAAAGAGAGTGATATCTGGAATGAATCTATTTCAGAGGATGCCTCTTTGCCAAATCATGTTCTTGCATCCTTGAAGTTAAGTTATATGAGTATGGATCTATGGTTAAGGTCATGCTTTACCTACTGTGCTATCTTCCCAAAAGGTCACAAGATTGCTAAAGAAGATCTAGTTCACCAATGGATTTCTTTGGGTTTCATTGGACCAACCAAATTGATGTCCAATATCCAGGTTAGTGAGGATTACATTGTGAAGCTGCTGGGTCTGTCTTTCCTTCAACATTCAGTATCACCCCTGGTGAGTTATTTGTATGTGCTACTAGAACTGACAAGTTTTTTTATTCGCTGTTGTGGACGCTTTCACTGGAAAGCAGTACACCAGGAAGAAGGCACCAGCCCCCTGGGCGTAGATTTCTCCAAACTGAAAATTCGAAAATATCTTTAATAAAGACGAAAACTTACAAAATTCGAAATAGGATTTGGGATATAGATTCTTTTTACACTCAATATAAAAGAAAATGGTGTATTATAATGTGGAAAAGACACTTGGAAATTGCAAAACTTTTTGAATGTAGATAATGTTTTTGTTTCAAGAAGAATGTGGCATAATCAGTGAACAAGGTTAAGGGTCATATGCATGGTTTTCTTTATTGCTGCTAGTTTATTTTCTTTACTCTCTTTTGTTCTTTGCATACTACATTGACTTTCAGTAGACTGATTGATTTGAGAAAGATGACACAAGGTATTTTTGCTGCAGCATACTGGAGAGTATATGCAAAATTCTGCGCTGTTCACTATGCATGATTTGGTACATGACCTTGCAAGATCTGTCATGGGAAATGAACTTCTTGATGCTAGCAAAACAGGTGATACGGAGAGATGCAACTGTCGGTATGCTTTGCTCTTAGACTGCAGCAAACAACTCAAGTTATTTGCGACAAATCCTGAAAAATAAGGGCATTGCGTTATTTGCAATGTGACCAAATCAGAATTCATGCTGATGCATTTGCATCTGCCCAGTTTCTGCGTGTCTTGGATTTGAGCGAATGCTACATCAAGGATTTACCATCATCTATTGGCCAACTGAAGCAGTTGGGGTATCTTAATGCTCCAAGAGTTAAAAATCAAATTACTCCAACGTGCATTGAGCTCCCAAAATTGAACTACCTCAATCTTAGTGGATCTTTTGTCACAGAATTATCATTTTCATTATGTCAAATGAAATGTCTTATGCATCTTAATTTATCATCATGTTTAGCCATGAAAGAACTCCCAAGGTCATTTGTGTTGCTTAAAAATTTGCTCCATCTGAACTTATCAGGCTGCCGATATGTTGAAATTATGCCAGAATTGTTAGCAGGGTTCAAAGAGTTGGTACATCTGGATTTATCAGATTGCAAATGCATAAAAAGCATAGCAGAAGCCTTGGGTGGCCTTACAAATCTCCAATTTTTGAATTTGGCTAGAAGAAAATATGGAAAATTGATGAATCTTACAGGGTTGCCCGAAGTCATCATTAATCTCACCAAGCTCCGGTATTTAGGTCTATCCGGGACCATGCATTCTATCTTCGGCCCATTCTCAACAGAAAAAATAGTGAGTTTCATTCAATATATCAGTACCCTTTCAAATCTGGAGCATTTGGACTTGTCTGGTAATTATAGTATTACCTGTATACCAGAAAGCATTGGTCGACCCAAGAAGCTGCATACACTGGACCTCACATACTGCACAGGACTATTGAGCCTTCCAGAAAGCATGGTAGAAATGAATAATCTGAAGATTCTAAATGTGAAGGGCTGCATTAATTTGGATAAGTCCACCCTCCCTCGATCCAACCTTTTTGTCATGTTGCCAAGCTTTGTGGTCAATGCCAATAATGATGAATCTAGCAGCAATCTTAGTCTGCTTCATAATGCAAATCCTATTGAACTGAAGATATCTAGGCTTGAAAATGTGAAGTCTGTCGATGCGGTTTTTGGTATAAAACTAATGGGAAAACAAAGAATGAAGAAACTGCAACTTGAGTGGTCTAGAGATGTACAGAGGACTGTGGAGGACATCGAAGTGTTGAGAGGGCTAGTTCCACCAAACTCCTTGGAGGAGTTTGTGTTACAAGGATATAATAGTGCCAGCTTTCCAGTGTGGATAATGGGCATTTCTCCTCATCTCCCTAATCTCACGGAGATCAGAATGTGGGATTTACCAAAGTGCAACAGACTACCACCACTCGGTCAATTACCAAACTTAAAATGGCTAGCTATTGGAGGATTGCGCAACATTACAAAAATTGATGAAGACTTCTATGGTGGGGCAAGAGCCTTTCCTGTACTGAAAAAAATTCAACTAATTGATATGGAAAGGCTGGAAGAGTGGAAGACAACATACTCATATGTTAAAGATGAAGTGAAAGAATTGATGTTCCCTAACCTTAAGATGTTGATAATACATGATTGCCCCAAGTTGCGGCTGACACCATGTGTTCCTAGAGCTAAGATATGTGACATAGAGAACTGTGATAATGCAATACCATCGTGGGGTCAAACATGTGATTGCTCTTCGGCTTCACTGACGGATGTGATTGTATGGGTCAACTCCAAGATGGTTTCTCTACATCAGTGCCTTCCTACCCTGAAAACATTGTCCATCAAGCATTGCAGTGATCTGAACAATTCAGGGAGATCATTCGGGACCTTTCAGCCCTCAAGTCACTTACTCTAGAGTCCAATGATCAGCTAGAACTGCCTAAATGGCTGGGAGAACTCGTGTCTCTGAAAGAGCTAGAGATCTCAAACTGGCCAAACCTAAATAATTTGCAGAACATGCAATACCTCATCTCCCTCAAGAGGCTGAATCTGAAATCATGTGACAGCATTCTTGCATTGCCAGAATGGTTGGGCGATTTTATCAATCTTAAGGAACTTCATATCACAAGTTGCCAGGCAATCAAGACTTTGCCACAGAGTTTACATAAACTCAGAAAACTTTGGTACATAAATATTTCATTCTGCCCTGTATTAGAGTGGTGGTGTGACTTAGAAGAAAACTACACCATGCACAAGCCCCCAGTTGATTTTTTATGCTGAGTACCCTTTTGTCATAATAATATGACAGATGATTGTTTACATACAAAGGAACCTACAAATATGTTATCTTGTTTACATAACCAAAAGACCTGCAATCCACTTTTCTGAAAAAAACTGTAATTCATCACTTCAAACAACATAACAATATCTTCTGAGCAGTAGAAGTTGTGTACTTACTCTGCCTCTGGAGCATGTGAATAAAAGAATTGGTTCAAATAAAATGCAACGCTGAAGCATCTTTCGTTTTCCAAACAAGTTTGTTGCCACTGAAAAATAAATCTGATCAGTGTAAAGATAAACCTGATTGGTGAAAACGGCCTCGTTTGGATAGGCTTTGATGCGGAAATTCGAGTTCCAGAACCAGAACTTCAATATAAGCTCACCCACGAAATATCCTCATCCAAGGCCGGGAATTGGCGTCGCTTCTTCTCGCGACTCCTGAGTCTTAAGTCTCGCAGCAAGGCGACTCCACCACCGCCACCGCTCTAGACCTCGACTATGTCGTCAGGTCTGCCGGCGAGGGCGCTACCACCGGCCGCTGGTGCTTGATACAGGTACATGGCCTCCGTCTCCTCGGCCTCATCCCCACCTGCATCCCCTTCTCACCCTGTTTCCCTTGTTAGGGTTTGAGTACAACGCAGCAGCGACTGCATCGCGCCTGCTCGCATCGAGGGAGATGGTGGCAGCTCTATATGTGCTGAGGTGCAGATCTCCCCCTCTCGTTTTGCTTGAACCTGCCAGTACAACACTGTGTTCCTATGATCTGTGCTGCTATTTCCTCAAAGGTCAGGATCGACTAAGGCACTTTTCTTTTCAAGTCCGGCTTAGTCTCCCTCCCTCTCCACTCTCTACTGTTGTGTTGCTAAGTTCTATGTTGTGCTATTGACTATGGAATAGTTTTCTTGATGCCATGTTCTTGCTTGTAATATCTTGCGTGCGATGCCATGTTTGTCGTAATTTTCTGTTGTCATTCTTTTAGTTTCCTATGTAGAATAGTAGCTGCAGAATGTGTTTTTCAGTAATATGCGATTTAGTGGATTTATGATCTGCAACCAAAACAATGCCTGCAGTTGTGTCTTTCATAGTTAGGTGTTAATTCTTTAGGTTTCATATGAGTTGTGTTTTCCCCAAAACAGGCATAGTTAGGAACATTTTTCTTTAGTGCTGTGAGAGGGGGTAGCAATTCAATGCTGCATTTGTGTGACTTTGGGTATCAACTGTTACTTTGCTTCCACCAGACTCTCGAGGCAATGTGATTTTTGAATACCATCTAGGTTACTGTTTGACGACCCCGCTGGTTGAGGAAAAAGGTTCTAAATTATAAAGTTTGTTTTTCTCGAAGACGCAGGAGAACTGCGCTTCATTATATTTAGAAGAAATAAATTATAAATTGTCTTGGGAGCTTGCAAACTAAATGTATTTTTGCTTTTTTGTTTCTGAAGCTAAGATAAAAAGTGGCACCAGTGCTTACATGGGTTATGACTGCATTATTTGAGATACTATGAGAGAATTGTTCCCTATTCCTTATTACCTGGAATGTAGCTTTTATTTTTTTATTATGACTGTATGCTTTTCTGTTAAGTCATCCTTAGCAATCAGATACAGCACTGCACTACATTAGCACAGCTACCTTTGTTCTGGGTATGCTGCTACATCTTAGAATTGCACTATCCTTGTTTCATGGTTGATGTCTATTGCTATCTCTAGTTGGCATGTTAACTGTTCTATTACTGATATCTCTAGTTGGCAGTAAGCTATATAGGTCTTGCTTTCCTAGTTTTTGTTCTTTTTATCAGGAAGTAAGTATGAGAAAGTATGAGAATTTCAAATTTAAAAAAAGTATGAGAAATCTTTCATAATTTTGATGCGGTACTCTAGCTAAATGTTAAAAAATATATCTGCTAGTAACAACCTACCAACATGTATTTTTACTTCAAGTACTTTTGCTAGTAAATGTACAGATTATTTCAGAGTTGATGAAAGTGTACTATTATTTTTACAGCATGTCAGAATATAATGCTGTTCTGATAATAATGTTGTTCCCATAAGGTAACAATGTATAGGAGCTGTGTGTTTGGCCAGCTAGCTGTCTGGCACTTTTTTCATTGCCATGTCCCTTAGATAACAATGTAGGACAAGGCTCACTTAGAGAACAATGTTATCTTCCATTACCAAGTTTAGCTGTGTGTTCCTTTGTGAAAAAAAGTTTAGTTGTGTGTTAGTATGTGCTAGGCTATGACTTCCTACCTGAAAATGCACTATACTTTGTAGAAACAGAGTTATGGATGCTCTAGCTAAGAAAAGAAGGGATGATGATAATGATAAGATTATGCTTTTACTTCTACCTGCTCTACATCTATTGGGTAGTACAAGGGAGCCCTGACAAAAAACACCTAGGCATAAATCGTCAAGGTTGCCTGGAGAGCAGCGTCTTGAAGTACTCGAGGTAAAAATCACTACATTAATGAGGCATTACCAATGTAAAGAGGGGAGTAGAATTTGCTTTTATCAGCACCGAGACATTATACTTTGCTGCTCAGTTACATTCTCTAAACTTATCTAGTATCAGGATCCTATCGAATTTTGTAATTATATATTTTATGTAAGATTTGTAATCTGTTGTGAAGATTTAAGCCAATATTCATTTGATTAGTTTAGTTGTCCTACTTGCATCCTACATTTAGGTGGAATTCTTACATTATTTTCAATGCTCTTAACTTTAAGTAGTATTTGTCGTAATTAAACCATTCAAAAAGCCATTTACATCACTTACATTATATAGTATCAATGTATCAGGATACCATGGAATTTTGTGTAGGACATGTGGAACCTTCATGTAGGATCGAGACACTAAAAAACTTAGGATACGTGGTAGCAGGATTGGTACCATTTTGACTTTTAGAATTGTAGTGTCGTAAGAGTATACATACGGAGTGAGATATTGATAACCTTGTTGCCGAGCCTTGCGGGCAGATTAAGATTATATAGGAGTACATTGTTTAGGGGTCGTCAAGTAGGCCCCCTTAGAGATAAAACTTGCCAGGCTTATGAATAATCTTAATCTACCATATCTCCATCCCTAAAGGGGTGAGGAAAAGGCTGGATTATTATCGGTCCAGGTTTTTCTGGCAGTGTGATGAGCATAAGAAGAAATACATGTCAGCAAAATGGAGCGTACTCTGTAAGCCAAGGTGCGTGGGGGATTAGGGATTTAGACTTGGGCAGTGTGATGAGCATAAGAAGAAATACATGTTGGCAAAATGGAGCATACTCTGTAAGCCAAGGTGCGTGGGGAGATTAGGGATCTTAGACTTGGAAGTTTAGAACAAGTGTTTACTTAGTAAATGGTTGTTCAAGCTCTTTAATGAAGATGGCTTGTGGCAAGTTGTACTTAAAAATAAGTATGTTAAGGACAAATGTTTGTCTCAAATCAAATATAAAAATGCCTACGAGATTCACACTTTTGGTCAGGGTTGATGGAGGTGAAGGAATTGCTACTCCAACATGAAAGGTTCAAGGTAAATAGTGGTCACCAAATGAGGTTTTGTGAAAATGTTTGGATGGACCGGCAACCGCTAATGCGGAAGTTCCTGGACCTATACAAGATAGTGAGAGAAAAAAGGATTTCAAGTGGGGAGCGTATGCTATGAAAACCAAGGAGCTGTGCAAACTACAGAAACTTTAATTAAGTTCACACGAATCTAATTCAATGGCCTCAGATAAAGGTGGGTCATTTAAGCACTTAAACCCTCCCACCAATCCCATTCTAATCAATTTTTTATCAAAATTAAATCACCCCAGCCCCAGCGGTTCCGGGCTCCGTTACATACATCTACATTCCGTCTCATTGCGCGGACGAAAAAACCGATCTTGCGTGGCTGCTGCCAAGAATTAGAGATCCAATATCAACCACATAGAGAGCGCCAAGAACATTAGTCTGGAAATTAAGCCTTCCATTATTCGATTCTGCAAACCCTACAGTACCAAGCACGGCTACTACACTACTATTTCGTCCCTGCAGCACAGCAGGAAATGCATGAGCATGATGTAACTAAAAGGTCCGTCCAAAAGGCAGATGGGAATGGGAAGTCCTGAAGAACACCAGCACGTACGAGTGTGTTGATCGTTTCATCTGCATGGGGACAATGAGATCGATCTTAACACTAGGTAAGTACCCGGATTAACATTAACCTACTAGTATTGTTTAAGCCCTACCTCGCTTGGCTATACGCGGGAGGGTGGGCGGCGGTTGTCAATCTCCAGGGGGCGGCAGTGCTGATGAAGCCGGCGCACGGCTGACGATCTCCACGGGGCGGCAGCACTGATGAAGCCGTGAGTCGCGAGGCGGCGGCGACGGCAGCCACGCACGATCGTTTCTTCGTCCTCGCGTTGAGACGGACGGAGACGTACGTAACGTAACTGAGTTGGGGGTGATTTGGAAAAAGATTAATTAGGATGGGATTGGTGGGAGGGTTTAAGTGCTTAAATGACTCACCTTTACCTGAGGCCATCGGATTAGATTCATATAGGCTTGATTAAAGTTTTCATAGTTTGTACATCTCATTGGTTTTCATAGTATACGCTCCCTTTCAAGTGTGCTTAGTTTGACTCCACTAAATATTTCGTTTAGATGGGGAATAGTGGGGGGAGCAGTGCCGGCCCTAGAAATTTGAGGGCCCTCTGACGAACTCGTCTCGACGGCCCCTCTAGACTATGTATGTATAAAATCCTTTTTGACGCAAGACTATGTATGAAATCTTATAATATATATGCGCTAATTTTGCTTGCAAAACAAAAGCAAATCCAATAATATATTTTTAATTTAACATGTCTGATAATAATGAAGACTTAAAAATGAAGCAATATATTTGTACTTCTAGAAAACAATAGAACTCTGTCATATCCATTGTTTGTCATAAAAGGGTACTTCTTCGGGCATTTCTTGATGCAAAATCATATTGAGGATGGTACTGAGAACTGAGAAGCCAATAAGCTAAGAACCAAGATCAAGGTGTCGTCGTCCTGGAGGCATGGAAGCCTGCCTGGTTGCTGACTAGCCGCGTGCCAATGTTTGTGTCGGCACATTGTGAACTCGTGAATCGCATTTACAGTGTGTGGCACAGTTGCACTGCTTCTCGCTTCCTCTCTTGACCAAGGGCCACGGCGGAAGGAAAACTATAAAAAAAAGCTATAAAAGGTCGATGTTGTATTCTTAGGCTCGGCCTCTCTTCTCATTAGTTTGCTAATGGCTATTAAACTATAAGGCCTAGGGATTTATATACCTAGGCATGGGCCCCTTCCATGCTCGGGCCTTCGGGCGTCGCACTCCTTGCCACCCCACTAGGGCCGGCACTGTGGGGGAGAGACTGAAAGAGTGGCTTTAGTCCCTTTAGTTCTATCCGTGAATCTAAACAATGACAAAGATAAGTTCATTTGGCAAAAAAACAAAGGAGTTTTCCGAGCATAATCGATGTATAGAGAAATAATAATGAAAAGTGAGAAAATCTCTAGGAAAGAGTTATTCGAAAGAAAAGTAATTTTCCTATGGTACTTAAAGAGAGGGGTAATTTTAACAAAAGACAATTTCTTGAAAAGAAGGTGGAAATGAAGTGTAATCTTTGTGGTTTGGTTGAAAACATTCAACATCTTTTTTTTATTGTCTTGTGGCTAGATTTGTATGGAACACATTGTTCATCACATTTAACATTCAATCACCAAAAATCACCTCTCACTTGTTGGATCTTGGATAAGGATATTTGCTCCAATGCTAAGAGGCCAAGTGTTAGTGGGAAAAGCGGCAATGTGTTGGGTTTTATGGTTAAATAGAAATGATGTAGTGTTCCAAAACTTCGTTTCTAACTCGTACTTGCAGGGCCTTTTTGATCAAGAAATGGTCCCTCTTGTCTAAATTGGAAGAGGGAAGAATGATAAAAGTTGGATGTAGACATTTGGAGGGCATGGCACTACAACTCTTCAGCTCTTGTGAATGGAAGAATCCTTTTTTTTTTTGGTCTGCGTTAATGAGTTTTATTGGGTCCGGCAGCCTTCTTTATCTTTGACCACCCATTTAAAGGGCTACTTTGGAAGCAACCCAACCTTTTTTTTTTTGACCGAATCGATCGGGAGTCCCCGACCTACTTTTTTTTGCTTTTCAATTAAATCAAAGAATAGGAACTTACAAAGTCGAGAAAGGTTACAAGGTCTGTAGACCCAAAGAGAAAAAAGAACTCAAATTAACTATGGCTATCTCTCTAGCTACTGATTAAATGGCACTTGTCAGGTTTAGCTTTGACACACACCAAGCTAAGATGCTCTTTCAACAAAATTTTCCAGGCATTGACACTTCTTCCTCCATTGTCGAAGATGATCTTGTTTCTAGTGCACCAGATTGTCCAGCAGGCAGTAATGGGAACTTCTCTGAAAATCTTGCTATTGAAAACCTCTCTTGCCCTCAAGATCATGTCAGGGGGCAGACTGAGGTCCCAGACAACTGAGATGGATTCCCAGCACTCTAGACTGAAACTGCACTCAAAGAACAGATGAAAGATGGTGTAACATCCCAAAAATCGGAGTTACAAAATTTTTTGCCAAAAACCCATGAGTGGTGATGTGCCATGTAGTTGCAACCCAAAAACCCCACCTAGATTAACCCGGAGTTGCATTAGTTTTTATCTTTCATCATGCATTTTAAATTCAAGTTTGAGTTGGAGTTTTCGGTTCTTTTGTTTGCTCAAATCAAATCAACTCAAGTCATATTTATTTATTATGTCTATAAATAAATATGAACACACCTACTATGTTATTGGAAATAATATTCCAACTAAGCCTATGACTACCTATGACTCCCATGAAAATGCTACACATGACACATGGGTTAAAGAAATGAAAACAGGAAAAAGAAAAGAGAAAAGAAAAAGGAAAACTAAAGTGAAAACCATTTCGGCCCGTAACCAACAGCCGGCCCACTATGCCTTTTTTCTTTTCCTCTCTTCCATTCCAACTGAGCCGGCCCATCTATTCTTTTCCTTTCCCTTCACACCGCTGCCGGCCCGCTTCTTCTTTTCCTTCCATTTTTCTTCTGCCGGCCCAGCCCAGCACCGCGGCCCGCTCGCTCAGCGCGTGGCGACAGGGAGCCGCCGCTGCCGCTGACGACTCGGCCCCGCGCTGGCCCGCATGTCATAAGCGCCGTACCGCCCTCCCCGTTTCTCTTCCTCTCTCGCACCGCCGAGCGGGAAAATCTCGCCGCCGCCGTGCCTATCCACCTCGGCCTCGGATCCCTTGCGTTCGAACGCTAGGCCTAGGTGCTTCCACGTCGACGCGGGCGGCCGGAGCCGACAAGCGTGCGGGCGCGCCGCGCCGTGGGCAACTCGCTCTCCCGCGCGCAACGGCCACGCCCGACACCGTCCTTGCTGCTCCCCACTACCGGTGCCTTGGCCGCGAAGGTGGACGCGGGAGCGCCCGTCTCTCGCCCGGCCCGAGCCCCACCAAGGCACCAACGCCCCTCGGTCGTCCGATTGGCACGGACGCCGAGGATGAACGCCCGCGCACATAGCCTCGCGCCGCCGCCTATATAAAGCCAAGCCCGGCCTTTAGGTTTTCCCAACCTCCGCCGCCGCTTGCGGCATCCACCAACCCACCCATCAGACCGCTAGAACGGAGGAGAAGAAGGAGGAAAGAAAGGGGAAGAAGAAGGCGGGGAGGAGCGCCGCCGGGGAAGAAGAAGCCGTGCGCCGCCGCGGGAGAAGGAGAACGTCGCCGGGGAAGCTGCCGTCGCCGTCCGCTTCGCCACGCCGTACCGCTTCACCGCCCGAACGCCTACTTCCTCTACCGCGCCGGTGAGCCCACCGTTCCCCGGTCCAACCTCGCCGTTGCTTCTCCGACCATGGCGCTCGGCGCGGAGGTCGAGGGCCACCGCCGGCCTCGGAACACACGCACACACGAGCATGGACGACCCTCGCCAACCGAGTGCGGCGCCACCACACGCCGCCGTCCGCCCTCCACGTCGCGCGCCGTGGCCATGCCCAGCCGCGGAGCGCGTCTTTGATTCCGGCCATCACCGGCCGACTTGGACACACCGGACCCCGGGGGCCATGTCCGCCGCGACGAGGCGCATCCCATGCGCACGCCGCGGGCCCGAGACACACCCCCGTGGGAGCACCGCCGTGCCTCGCCGCCAGAGGTCGAGGCCGCACGGGACGTCCTGGGGACGCCACCGTGGCGCCCTTGCGCCGGCCGGCTCCGGCCACCTCGCTTGCCGAGGGGCGCCGTCGAGCCGCGCCGCGGCCCGCCCCGCCGCCCGCGCGCCCGGAGGAGGAGGAGCACGCCGCGCCGTACTCCGCCGCGCGCCGCCGTGCACCCCGTGCGCCGCCGCCATGGTTGGAAGCGCCGCGTGCACTAAAGGCTTCACCGTCAAGCCGAGAAGGAGTCTCGAGGCGCCAATTGCAATCCTTGTGCGCCGAATCGAACGCAAGGCAGCTCCTTTGTGTCGTCGCGATGCGTCGCCGCCGTGGTCATGCCACCATCGCCGCCGGCCATGAATGGAGCATGCCGTGCCGCCGTTCCACCGAACTACGGGCCCGCCTAGGCGTCGCGGAGCTGAAGCGCTCGCCGCCCAGGGCCGGAGCACCGCCCCAGCGCGCAGACGCGCCGCCATGCCGCTGCCGGCCACCCTTGGCCGCGCGCGCCAGAGCGGAGGGGATGGAGATGGAGATGGAGAAGCGGCCGCCTGGTGTGTGGACATAATCCAGGTGGACCGCGCCGCTCGAGGTGGGTCCCAAGCGAATCCGTCCACCGTGCACCGCCCCGTGGACCGGTGAACCCTTGCTTTGCCGAATTCCGTGAACCCGGTCCCCGGTGGACCAAGTCGCGGACAGTGGTACCCCACTGTCGCCTGTCCACCATGGACCAAGGCCGTGCACCGAGCCCGACCCAGATCCAACAGCGCCACGTGGCGAGCGTCTGTGCCGCCACGTGTTGGGCCCGGCCCGGCCCAGTCCGGCCCACTGGCCGGTGTCGGCCCATCTGCGGCCCATTTTTGGCCCATTGGGCCGTTGACTTGGTCAGCGCTGACGTCAGCAGTGACGTCAGCAGGTCCCACGTGTCATGCTGACGTCAGCAGCCACATCAGCGCCACGTCAGCCTTGCTTGCCCAGTCAGCCGCCCCTCTGTGCGACACGTGGCCGGCCCCCGTGATGCCACGTGTCGGCCCACCGAATTAATCCCCGTTTAATCTTTTTCTTAATATGTTTCAAACGGAAATTCATAACTAATTGCTCGTAGCTCCGAAAAATACAATCAAGGTACCGAAATTTTCAGTAAATCGAGCACAATAATTTGAAGCTATGTTTGAGTGCATTTGGTTCTTCCATATTTTATTTGCCTCTTTGTGAACTCTATAGGAGTCGCTAACGCGACTATTAAATATTCGTTTCAGAGCCGGACGAGGAGCAGGACTTTGACCAGGACGACTACGAGTACGACGAGGAGTTAGGAGACGACGAAGAAGGTGCCACATCCCATCCACTTTCTTAGATCCCATTACGCATTGCAATACACTTTACTTTCGCAATACATTTATATTCCCGTGATAGGTTGCATGGTAGTATTTATACTTGTTCGGCCCGCCTTGATTCGACTATCACCCGCTACCGTCGTTAGGCTAGACTTGCGCTTACTACCTTTTGCTCTCGTATTACTTCTACTACGCTTTATATCTCGATGTGAGGCGTGGTGGACACGGAGATTATATGGGGATACTATGGTTTGATCGGGGAGAGCGTCTTTGCGTGAGTCTTGGGTGAGTGGTGAGGGTTGAGTCGGCTGAACGGGGATCACGACGAGCTTTGAGCAAGTCTTGCCGAGGGATACGGCACAGGGTATCCCCGCTTTGTGAGTACTGTGGCGGGTAACTGGTTTGGATTGAGGTGTCCTTGGTGTGAGCTCCTTGGGGTGGAGCCTTGGAAAGGGGGTGCCGTGGCAGCACGGTAAAGATTAGCCCATACAGGGGAGATATCGCTGTTTGGCCAATACCTAAGGACTTGAGGGCTAGTAACCGGATCATTGGACACCTTACTTTCCACTCGCTCTCCAATGGGAGGGGAGACGGTCTAACCATATGGTAGGACGAATGCCATTACTGTTGGGAGTAAAGCAGAGTGTGTCGGGAGGTACGGGCCGAGAGTGCTCACACCCTCCTTAACCAACATAGTGACCCCTTTGGCCTGGTACTATGTCTCACAGTCTCGGCGGCCAGGGCCGAGTGGCAGGATGGTATTCGTTCTAGGCTTATGGCGATCGGTATCTGCCTAGATGATGATCGGATCGATGATGGCTATCTTGTGGATTAGTGAAACCTCTGCGAGTGTATGGTTGATCGATCGATACATATGCCGACTTGTCGGCTATGGACCAAGTCCCGTGTGATGCTTGCTGGACTAGGAGAGGAGTCTTCTATCTTTCTGGATGAGTGCGTGTGGTTGGGATTGATTCCGGCTGTGAACCTTGGGAGGTTGTGGGCCGCTGAGGCATGACGAGAGGGAGTCGTTCATGTCGACCACGCGTGGCGTGGAAGGGGTGTGTGGTATGAGGTGTGTGGTATGGATGGATTGGAGGATGGATTTGGGAATGGATAAAATTCGACCAACTATATATATTAAAAACTTGGTTACTATATGCATAGGAAACCCCGGCTTTATAGGTTCCCTTGTTATACCCTCAGTATTTACTTTTATTGCATCCAATTCCACAAATAAGCATAGGGTGGGAATGTGGCCGCATTATTCGTGCGATACTTTGGATAAACAGTGATGAGGACGAGTACGACTATGATGATGATAGCTATGAGGATTAGTGGGTGTCGTTCCTACGCTCAAGTGTTCGGAGATCGTGTTGATGCTTCCGCTTCTACCTTCAAACTGTTCCGGATGTTTACTTTTCAGTTGATTCCGCCAATGCGGCGATGTAATAAATTATTGTAATCCCGTACTATTTTATTTTCCCGAGACGATGTATGGAATGATTTCAAATGAACTATTGTAATATGATGGATTCTATCCGTCGTGTTACCCTCGAATCCGTGAAATTCCCATCGCGGAATTTGAGGATGTTTCGGTTGGTATCGGCTCCATGCTTGACCCTAGGACGAGACCCTTAGGATTGGACGACTAGTATAAGAGCCGAGACCTTCTTTCGGTTATATCACCGACCATTGCATCTCTTTTATGCATGGCTTATCTTTATATCGACTTGTCGACCAAATTCCCTTGAAACCTGCGAGATGACAAGCCTAGAAAACCCTCCGTCGGGCCTTTACCACCCTACCCCACTCTCAAGCCGACCTACATGGGGAAGATGCCCGGTGGTTTCTCCCTAACCCTCTACCGAGTCTTGAAGACCCTAGACGTCCTGTTGATGAGATCAAGTACGTACGCTCGGGACCGCCCGGGGGAAGATGGAGGAATTAAGGGCCACGTCGTCACCCGGTGTGGAAGTACCGCAAGTCTCGATCCTTCCTCGGTGACCGCCTTCACCGAGATGTCGGTGGACGAGACTGTGAGGAGGGATTCAAGCGGTTGCCCACAAAGCTCTCCGCCGCGCACCGCGAGACCACTACCTCTACCTGCAGGCGACAGAGTTTCGCCTACTCCCTCAGGCCCTCCGCCTTGAGCCCCAGAAGCGCAAGTCGTCGAGGCCTTCACCAGAGCCAGCTATGAGGTGGACCCCTGTCTTCGTGCCTCTGGTTACCACCTGGTGAACCAGGATCAGTACATTGAGGGACTGGAGAAGAGGAATGTAACACCCCGTGTTCTGCATCATTATAAAATTCACTAAAAATTTGAACTTTTTAAAATTTACAACAAATTAAAACTTGATGAGTTTATTTCTTAAAGGTTTTCTAAAAGCCCCGCATTAAAATTCACCATATAGAGATTAGGTTGCATGGTTGTTAGATTGCTTGTATGCTTGTTTCCTTGCTCTAGAATTTATTTGGCACTAAATAATATTTTCCTTGCCATCCTCCATTTCCCTAAACTACCAAGGCCACCACGTATTCGGTCCCTCTCAAATCCAATTCGAATCCACTCATGTGCACTAGTTTATTTTCTAGGAAACTTGGGAAGATAAATCTTCTTATCATATGGGAGATGAAAAGTACATAGATACAAAGGCATGTACACATATGCGTATATATGTATATATGCGTGCATATGTGTATATATGTATATAAGTATATGTGCATATATATAAGTATATATGTGTACATATGTATATATGCATACATATGTGTATATATGTATACGTATATATATGTATATATGTAGATGTGCGTATATATAAGTATATATGTACATATGTATATATGCGTACATATGTATATATGTATATGTGTAAATATGCGTATATGCGTACATGTATACCACTAGCAAGCAAGCGGCACGCACGCACGCACGCACGCATACACGCAAGCAAGCAAGCAAGGCAGCTAGCACGCAAGCAGCACGCACACACGCACGCAAGAAAGCAAGCAAGCAAGCAACTTGGACAGGCAGCACACCGCGTGGACAACGCGTACGCACGAACCGCCTCTCTCCGTTGTCGTCATCCATCGGTTGCTGAAGTGGCCACCACCTTGCTCTGCCTATAAAAGGACGGCAAGCTCACCATTGGGGAGGCGTCCAGGAGAGCACGAGCCGAGCTCGGAGCCGGAGCGACCGACGCCGAGGCCTGCAAGTCGAGCACTGCGCTCCTGCCTTCGTCGTGTCGAAGCCGCGCCAACCGAAGCCTGCCGGCCGCCGCCCAGCCACCTGGTCGCCGTGTCGAGGACGACGCCGTCGTAGCCGCCGCGCTCGCGAAGTCGCCCGTCGCTGCGCCCAGCTGCTGCCGCTGGAATACCACACACACGTATATATATAACCCATGTGTATATATATACCACACACACCCATATATATATAACCCCCACACACACATATATATAGGTATATATATGTATGTATATATATATATATATACCACCCACACCCATATATATACATGCCATAAACATATATACCTCGTATATATCTATCCATCATGCATGCATACATCGTATACATGTGTGCACCAGTCGTATATGCATCGTCACCTTGCCCATCAGGAATCATGCATACACACACACACATATATATATATATATACATGCTAGCTCGTGCTGCGCCTCTCGGCTGTCACCTGGCTGCCCTGCGCCGTTCCATCCCGTCACCGAGTTACCGTGGCCACTGTGCCCATTGACCTGCCCGGACGGAGCCATGTCTGCCTTGCCGCAAAATATCTTGCTGGAGCGCGCCTTGCCGTGCGAGGTCTGCCATTGCCGAGATATTTTCTGGCTATCACCTCACTGTGCCCCACCGTCCTACTGTGCTCCACCGCCTTACCTCAACTATAAAAAGGATGGCGAGGCCACCATGGCTGGACACCGGGGGGACTAGCTCGAACACAGGAAACGGGAGAACGAACTCTGCGTATCTCCAGCTGCATGCTCCGGGCACCGCCTATGCTCGCCACCGCCTTATTGTGTGCACTCGCCAAGGCTATAAAAGCCAGCCATCGCCCAAGATATTTTCGTGCGCACCGAACTACTCCGGCTATAAATAGCTGTCCATGGCCCCAATGAGGAATCATCACAGAGCTCGAACACTGAAGCCGCCACCAAACGGATGAGCACCATGCGGAAGACGTGCCTTACGTTCGTCGCGTAAGAGTCACCAAGGGCCAGTGTCGTTGTTGCCGAGTCCGCCGCCGCACCGCGGACCAAGCTGGAGCCATGGTCGGCACTGCCACCGCCCAGCTACCAAAGGCTGACGTCGTTCGCGCTCTGCCTCGCCGCCACGTGCAGGTACGACCCTGTGGCTGATGAGCACCATCGACTCCGTGGTCATCGCCGTGGCCTGTGAGAATGTCGTCGAGCACCCCAGCACTATTCCAAAGCATCGCTGCTGGAGCAGCTGCCGCACTCAGACAGCGACGCCACCTCAGACCTCGCCACGATCCACCGCCGTCAAACGTCGTGCTCGCTCCACTGGTCATACCAGAGCAGAGGACAGAGCCGCCGGAACTATCTCCGCCACGCACCACCGAGAGCGAGTTGAACGAACGTCGTCTAGCAGTCTCAGGCTGGCCATGTCGCATGAGCCAAAGTGAGCACGCCAAGCTCATATTGCCGTGTACGTGGCATACGTGAACAATGCCATGCCAAGCACGTTTGACAGGGTAGTGCACGTTAGCAACAATATTGAGTAGAGATGCTACGCGCACTCGGGAGATGTATGCCGGAGCCTGAGCAAGTCCTCTCTCATTACAGAAAATCCTCAGAAAATTCCTAAATAAGCTATGTACACTCTAGATCCTACCTACGCAGTTCCACCTCATTCCCATTATTCCAATTTCCAGAATAAATCCCCAAGTTCATTTTTCCATATATCAACTCATGTCAAATCCTTGCAAGTTCATATCTTCTTCATCCTAGCTCCGAGTACTCCCGTCCCACTTCCTAAATTCCTCTAAAATCAAGCTCTATTTATACACACCCCTTATTCCAATATTTGGTGCCACTTAAATTCTAGTTTTGGTTGCCTTGCTTTTCTTTTATAAAATAAATAGATATACATATATCTTCACGTACAAGGATATTCCTCGTGTATATATAAATATATACTCTTGGGTATATGCCTATGTATGGCTGACCTAACCTTCCACCTTCCTCTAAACTAAGTAACCCAAGGCACATACATATGCATGAGTGTATGTGTCGCTAACCTTGTGGACCTGCAAAAGCCGATTAAGCCAGCTGTGATGACTTGGTCAGGCTTCCTCCTTTCAGGTTCACCTAGTAATAATAGGCTTATCTAACAATTCATCCCCTCTATCTTGTTTGATTATGCTTGTGTTGTACGCCTTGCTCGTTGTTTCCTTCTGGGCGCCAGTGCTAGACAAGCGTAGGATAAAAGACATGGAGAACCCGAAGGACCACAGAAGCACTGCTGCACAAGGATGGAGGAGCCAGAAACATCAGAATCGGAACCTCGGATGTGCTCGTCTTCGAATAGAGGCAAGTCCTAATTCCCACCTTATTTCCTACATTACCATTCCTTTAATTACTTCCCTTCTGCCATCTCCATGTTTTGCTAGCCCCCACCATTCATCCACCATACCTACCTACCAAATAATAATATTAATATATACTACTTATTAAATCGTCATTCATGTTTATATTGTTTTATGATGAATTATGAGAATTGTTTATGATATGTGATTTACGATAAGCTATTGGTTACCTTGATGAGATATGAGTATTATGAACTTGAGGATAATAACTAAGGAACTTAAGTTGGTAAAATTGGACTAAACCTCGACAGGGGGCGAGTGGGGGTAATTCATGCAGAATGAGTTACCTTGGCAGGATAGCCTGTGTGGGATCCTGATGGGAGATACCCGCCTCGGTCACATAAGGACCGGTTCATTTGCCATCTCGCCTAGCCAGAATTTCGTACAGCCACATGTCTATATGGGTAGACTTGATCTCACACCCCGTTAGATAGAAGTATAATTTCCACTAGGAGGCCGGCGTGGCAACGGATTAACGGGGAGAGGACACGGCTGCGTGTGTGATCTACCGTTGTCTGATCGGCATGGTTGCTTTGTGGTCTTCCATGTAAAATTTATTGTTGTGCCGTGTGCGAGCACCCTTTTATTATTTAATCCGGATGCTATGTGATCATCCACGGATGCTGTGTGATCATCCAACCACTCGATATTTTTGGATGCTGTGTGATCATCCTAATGCTTGTGGGTCCCGATCCCTGAGTAGTCCGTGGTGGAATTATATGGAAATCTAAGGTAGCGCCCTCTCGGGTACGAGGTCTCGTTAGGCCTGTCGAGCCAGTGGCCTTGGTGTCGACTACGCCTATCATGTGGGGAAATTTGTACACCTCTGCGAGTTTCTTTGAATCTATTCGAATAGCCACGCCCTTGGAATGGACAACCGGGATGAGGTCCAAATGATTAGACTTCCACACTATGATGATCTCGGTAAGATGCTTTTATGTTAAGGTAACCTATAATTAACTCGGGAACTGGTGAGGATGGTAATACCCTGCCAGGGCCCAACCTATCTTTATATTTACTTTACTATAATACCTTTATCTCCGCCTATACCATTAACCACCTCCACATATAGCCGTCCCATCCACCTCCTTTCACCCAAAGTTAGGGCTTGCTTTGAGTACTTTATGTACTCAACCCCCTCTATTTTATGTTTTTAGGAGTGAAGTACAAGAGAGCACACGAGGATGGAGCTACCGAGGAATACGGAAGGATAGGACAAATGGATTCTACCTGAAGATGGAGTCGTACGACCACACGAAGGAGCTACTCGAAGATTATCATGACGAGGATGTAGAGTTACGCATAAGGCTAGGGTTGCGTCCGCACTCCAAGTTGCCTGTAGGAATGGAACCACGACATCATAGGACCGCTGTAGTAGTAGCTCTGATGTTTATTGTAAGGCCAATGGCCCAAGCTATGTAGAAACATATAAACCTTGTAACATGTTTCCACTAGATTAATAAAAGTATGGTTTTTGATATCAATCTTGTCTCAATTGTGCGTATCACCTCACGATCCGGGAGTGATATATGATGCACAGTGGACCCTAAAAATTAGGGCCGACAGTGGTATCGAGCCGTACTTGACCGTAGGACGAACCCTTAGCATGGACGTTAGATAAGAATGTTTTTCTAAAAATCTATTTTCAAATATTATGCTCTTACCTTACTCTCTATTTCAAAAAATAGCTTTTCTCTCTCTTCTCTCATCCCTTCAAAATATACGAGTAGATAAGATGACATAGGAATTAGTTCTAAAAACTTGGAGTGACTTGGACAATAGATATGCGAAATAGACTAAGCATTGCTTGCCTGTTTTCTTGCTTGTTTTAGTTACAATCCACCCCCTTTTAGGCCCTCCTCTCTTTTCTCACCCCATGCTTTAGAACTTCTTTTCTCCCCTCGTACTTTTCTCTCTCACCCCTTCTTGGAGCGAAAAAAAAAACCAGAGACAATCGGGAGATCGTGTAAAAAAAAAAAAAGAGAGAGAGACTCCCGACGACAAGCGCTACGCGACAAAGCATCTGCCAACACCGCGCATGCCGCCGTGGCCTGTCACTCTCTCCCCCTTTTCCCTCTCTTTTTCTCTGCCGCTGCTGTCCCCTCATCGTCACTGCACGACCGTCGCCGTCACGCACGCTGTCCCGTCCTCGCCACCCAAGACCACTGTCACCACGAACAGCGACCCCCGCCGTCCAACCCTGCCGCTCTTTTGTTCCCGCACGATGAAGACGACCCCAGCAATCGATGCCACCGATAATCACACGCACACACCCCGACGCCCGACCTCGCCGTTGATCGCCTATGAAAGACACCCCGAGCTACCCCGTTCGCATCAACACTCAACACTAATCACCCGCCTAAATGCCCAGCTCAAGTGCTGATACAATAGAAGAAGCCCAGAAAGTTGCCACTAGCCATAGATTATTGAAGAAAATATCAAGAAGAAGAAGAAGAAAAGTACCCCGTCAGAACCGAGAAGTGAAGCCCCTCAAGATGACCTTATTTGGAGATGAGTTAGTCGATTTCAAGATTCACCGTTGAGACTATCATGCGATAGCATCCCTAATCCTACTCTTTCTTGTAACTCGCCCGATGCCTTATGAGAGGCCATGAGATAAATGGTGAAATGAGAAGGATGAAATGAAATTCCCGAATAAATTGCTGCCAAGTATTATTTTAAGAAATTTGCATGCAAATTATAAAGAAATGGTGAAGTCGGTACAACAAGCCCTAGCCGCCTCGTTATCCGGAAGCCACGGTGTGCCACAAGCCACCAAAGACCGTGCACGGATCGTCAAAACTACACCACCCACCACGGTTATATCACCGTGCGGTGGAACCCACCTCCTCGTTTCCTTCCACCACACATCTCAAGACCGGTCAAAGCGTCCCAAGGAAGCCTCACCCTCGACCCTCAATAAAAGAGGAACCTCTCCACTCTTCATCACCATCCCATTCCAACCATCCCGTTGCTAGCTCTCCATCCCTTCCTCCTGCAACCGCATCCCTTACACTCCACCAACCCCATCCACACCCATGGAGATGAACAAAAATGTCTGGGTTAGCTGCAACTGCATCCACACCCCAGGCTTTCCCCAACTCCTCTACACCACTATACAAAGACTAGGCATCCGAGGCCGCCCTGAGTATGAAGGCCGTGAGTATGACGAACATGGCTCTGAGCGCTGTGAAGTCACCGTCTACATCGACCCGAGCGAAGACTACCCCAACATCGGAGAATGGAGTACGACTGCCACCGGTTTTCGCTTCACCGACACCTACCAAGTCGTCGCCCGCAAAGCTCTACGCCGCCTCTGCAAGCTCTATGAAGGACCCATCAACCTCACGCCCATGAAGTTCTTCCCGCCCGAAGAGAAGAATGATCCGTTCTGGATTGCTCGCCTGGAGGCCCTGCAAGGTCAAGATGCTGACCCTATGACGAAGCACCTGACCGATTACCTGCTTGCCCTCGACGAGCAGTACGACCGTCAAGCCATCGCATTGAGGACCCAGATCCGCCGAGCCGAAGAAGCCGAGCTCTACTCCCGGACACTCCACGTTCGGTACGCCCAAGCCCAAGCCCGCGCCGCCTCCGCGTGAAAGTCGCGAGACCACCATCGCCGAGTACTTGAAGACCATCATTGACCAACACACCGAAGAGTTGAAGCGCGCCTTCCTCATCACCAGGCCTAGGCGCAGGATGTTCGCCATGCACGGGAATGAACCCGTGATCCTCGAAGGAGAACCCATCTACCCTCTAGAAAGGAGACAGATCGACCCTGTGCTGCCACTAGCACCACCCTCGTCTAGAGACTTTGACGACGAGCCTCTTCTCCCACTCACTCAACCTCCGCCAAGAGAAGGAGCAGATCCCACCACCAGCACCCTCGAAGACCCCGGAGCACACCAGAATGATGCCTCAATGTCCGACGTAGACTAGTACCCCCAGGGAGATGTACTCGTAGATAGCACCTCCCCTTTCCTCTATTGTTGTAAACCCCCCCTGTGGCAATCAAATCTGTGTGTTGGTTCGTGATTCTATGGCATGCATTAACAAGGGTGCAACATAAAACCAAGAAGATAAATAAGGGCGCTCATAAGAATCACAAATACACTACGAGAAAAATAATCACGGCCGAGAAATAATATAATACAGTAGAAGATTTAAGGATAAATCTTCTAAGTGGGGTAGATTGGAAGGATATAGAAGAAAGAAAACACTGCTAGACAGGTCGTAATCCACTAAAAGGCAGCAAAGATGTAACTTCTAAGATGAGAAATGGAATCCCAAAGGCACTGTGAATGTTGCCCAAAAGAAGTAGAAATGGGACTAATGGCACCACAAGACCAAGAAGTATGACGGCTCAAGAAAATAACAAAAACAAGTGATATACAAGAGGGCGATGAACGACACATCAAGATCTCCACGGCTTAGAATAAAGGGCAATATACATGAAGACGCCAGAAGACCAAGATGTTGTTGAAAGGATGCTAGAAGATCAAATCTTCTAAGTGGGGTAGCCCCAAGGAAAATGATTTTTTTGGTCTCCGAAGACTAATTATTTAGAAGATGGTTTAAGAAAAGGGGAACAACTGCGGGAGGATGAACTCTCCAGAGGACAGGGCAGTAAGGCAGAAGAAACCCTCTCTCTCTTGATCCTTCTCTCTCTAGATTTCCCCCCTCCCTCCTAGGTTTTTCTTTCTTTAGGTCCGGAATCTCGGGGACGAGATTCTTCTAAGTGGGGTAGGTTTGTAACACCCCGTGTTCTGCATCATTATAAAATTCACTAAAAATTTGAACTTTTTAAAATTTACAACAAATTAAAACTTGATGAGTTTATTTCTTAAAGGTTTTCTAAAATCCCTGCATTAAAATTCACCATATAGAGATTAGGTTGCATGGTTGTTAGATTGCTTGTATGCTTGTTTCCTTGCTCTAGAATTTATTTGGCACTAAATAATATTTTCCTTGCCATCCTCCATTTCCCTAAACTACCAAGGCCACCACGTATTCGGTCCCTCTCAAATCCAATTCGAATCCACTCATGTGCACTAGTTTATTTTCTAGGAAACTTGGGAAGATAAATCTTCTTATCATATGGGAGATGAAAAGTACATAGATACAAAGGCATGTACACATATGCGTATATATGTATATATGCGTGCATATGTGTATATATGTATATAAGTATATGTGCATATATATAAGTATATATGTGTACATATGTATATATGCATACATATGTGTATATATGTATACGTATATATATGTATATATGTAGATGTGCGTATATATAAGTATATATGTACATATGTATATATGCGTACATATGTATATATGTATATGTGTAAATATGCGTATATGCGTACATGTATACCACTAGCAAGCAAGCGGCACGCACGCACGCACGCACGCATACACGCAAGCAAGCAAGCAAGGCAGCTAGCACGCAAGCAGCACGCACACACGCACGCAAGAAAGCAAGCAAACAAGCAACTTGGACAGGCAGCACACCGCGTGGACAACGCGTACGCACGAACCGCCTCTCTCCGTTGTCGTCATCCATCGGTTGCTGAAGTGGCCACCACCTTGCTCTGCCTATAAAAGGACGGCAAGCTCACCATTGGGGAGGCGTCCAGGAGAGCACGAGCCGAGCTCGGAGCCGGAGCGACCGACGCCGAGGCCTGCAAGTCGAGCACTGCGCTCCTGCCTTCGTCGTGTCGAAGCCGCGCCAACCGAAGCCTGCCGGCCGCCGCCCAGCCACCTGGTCGCCGTGTCGAGGACGACGCCGTCGTAGCCGCCGCGCTCGCGAAGTCGCCCGTCGCTGCGCCCAGCTGCTGCCGCTGGAATACCACACACACGTATATATATAACCCATGTGTATATATATACCACACACACCCATATATATATAACCCCCACACACACATATATATAGGTATATATATGTATGTATATATATATATATATATATATATACCACCCACACCCATATATATACATGCCATAAACATATATACCTCGTATATATCTATCCATCATGCATGCATACATCGTACACATGTGTGCACCAGTCGTATATGCATCGTCACCTTGCCCATCAGGAATCATGCATACACACACACACACACACACACACATATATATATATATATATATATATATATATATATATATATATATATATATATATATATATATATATATATATATATATACATGCTAGCTCGTGCTGCGCCTCTCGGCTGTCACCTGGCTGCCCTGCGCCGTTCCATCCCGTCACCGAGTTACCGTGGCCACTGTGCCCATTGACCTGCCCGGACGGAGCCATGTCTGCCTTGCCGCAAAATATCTTGCTGGAGCGCGCCTTGCCGTGCGAGGTCTGCCATTGCCGAGATATTTTCTGGCTATCACCTCACTGTGCCCCACCGTCCTACTGTGCTCCACCGCCTTACCTCAACTATAAAAAGGATGGCGAGGCCACCATGGCTGGACACCGGGGGACTAGCTCGAACACGAAAACGGGAGAACGAACTCTGCGTATCTCCGCCTGCATGCTCCGGGCACCGCCTATGCTCGCCACCGCCTTATTGTGTGCACTCGCCAAGGCTATAAAAGCCAGCCATCGCCCAAGATATTTTCGTGCGCACCGAACTACTCCGGCTATAAATAGCTGTCCATGGCCCCAATGAGGAATCATCACAGAGCTCGAACACTGAAGCCGCCACCAAACGGATGAGCACCATGCGGAAGACGTGCCTTACGTTCGTCGCGTAAGAGTCACCAAGGGCCAGTGTCGTTGTTGCCGAGTCCGCCGCCGCACCGCGGACCAAGCTGGAGCCATGGTCGGCACTGCCACCGCCCGGCTACCAAAGGCCGACGTCGTTCGCGCTCGCCTCGCCACCACGTGCAGGTACGACCATGTGGCTGATGAGCACCATCGACTCCGTGGTCATCGCCGTGGCCTGTGAGAATGTCGTCGAGCACCCCAGCACTATTCCAAAGCATCGCTGCTGGAGCAGCTGCCGCACTCAGACAGCGACGCCACCTCAGACCTCGCCACGATCCACCGCCGTCAAACGTCGTGCTCGCTCCACTGGTCATACCAGAGCAGAGGACAGAGCCGCCGGGAACTATCTCCTGCCACGCACCACCGAGAGCGAGTTGAACGAACGTCGTCTAGCAGTCTCAGGCTGGCCATGTCGCATGAGCCAAAGTGAGCACGCCAAGCTCACATTGTCGTGTACGTGGCATACGTGAACAATGCCATGCCAAGCACGTTTGACAGGGTAGTGCACGTTAGCAACAATATTGAGTAGAGATGCTACGCGCACTCGGGAGATGTATGCCGGAGCCCGAGCAAGTCCTCTCTCATTACGTAAAAATCCTCGTAAAATTCCTAAATAAGCTATGTACACTCTAGATCCTACCTACGCAGTTCCACCTCATTCCCATTATTCCAATTTCCAGAATAAATCCCCAAGTTCATTTTTCCATATATCAACTCATGTCAAATCCTTGCAAGTTCATATCTTCTTCATCCTAGCTCCGAGTACTCCGTCCCACTTCCTAAATTCCTCTAAAATCAAGCTCTATTTATACACACCCCTTATTCCAATATTTGGTGCCACTTAAATTCTAGTTTTGGTTGCCTTGCTTTTCTTTTATAAAATAAATAGATATACATATATCTTCACGTACAAGGATATTCCCCGTGTATATATAAATATATACTCTTGGGTATATGCCTATGTATGGCTGACCTAACCTTCCACCTTCCTCTAAACTAAGTAACCCAAGGCACATACATATGCATGAGTGTATGTGTCGCTAACCTTGTGGACCTCGCAAAAGCCGATTAAGCCAGCTTGTGATGACTTGGTCGGGCTTCCTCCTTTCAGTTCACCTAGTAATAATAGGCTTATCTAACAATTCATCCCCTCTATCTTGTTTGATTATGCTTGTGTTGTACGCCTTGCTCGTTGTTTCCTTCTGGGCGCCAGTGCTAGACAAGCGTAGGATAAAAGACATGGAGAACCCGAAGGACCACAGAAGCACTGCTGCACAAGGATGGAGGAGCCAGAAACATCAGAATCGGAACCTCGGATGTGCTCGTCTTCGAATAGAGGCAAGTCCTAATTCCCACCTTATTTCCTACATTACCATTCCTTTAATTACTTCCCTTCTGCCATCTCCATGTTTTGCTAGCCCCCACCATTCATCCACCATACCTACCTACCAAATAATAATATTAATATATACTACTTATTAAATCGTCATTCATGTTTATATTGTTTTATGATGAATTATGAGAATTGTTTATGATATGTGATTTACGATAAGCTATTGGTTACCTTGATGAGATATGAGTATTATGAACTTGAGGATAATAACTAAGGAACTTAAGTTGGTAAAATTGGACTAAACCTCGACGGGGCGAGTGGGGGTAATTCATGCGGAATGAGTTACCTTGGCGGGATAGCTTGTGTGGGATCCCGATGGGAGATACCCGCCTCGGTCACATAAGGACCGGTTCATTTGCCATCTCGCCTAGCCGAATTTCGTACGCCCACATGTCTATATGGGTAGACTTGATCTCACACCCCGTTAGATAGAAGTATAATTTCCACTAGGAGGCCGGCGTGGCAACGGATTAACAGGAGAGGACACGGCTGCTGTGTGATCTACCGTTGTCTGATCGGCATGGTTGCTTTGTGGTCTTCCATGTAAAATTTATTGTTGTGCCGTGTGCGAGCACCCTTTTATTATTTAATCCGGATGCTATGTGATCATCCACGGATGCTGTGTGATCATCCAACCACTCGATATTTTTGGATGCTGTGTGATCATCCTAATGCTTGTGGGTCCCGATCCCTGAGTAGTCCGTGGTGGAATTATATGGAAATCTAAGGTAGCGCCCTCTCGGGTACGAGGTCTCGTTAGGCCTGTCGAGCCAGTGGCCTTGGTGTCGACTACGCCTATCATGTGGGGAAATTTGTACACCTCTGCAGAGTTTCTTTGAATCTATTCGAATAGCCACGCCCTTGGAATGGACAACCGCTGGGATGAGGTCCAAATGATTAGACTTCCACACTATGATGATCTGGTAAGATGCTTTTATGTTAAGGTAACCTATAATTAACTCGGGAACTGGTGAGGATGGTAATACCCTGCCAGGGCCCAACCTATCTTTATATTTACTTTACTATAATACCTTTATCTCCGCCTATACCATTAACCACCTCCACATATAGCCGTCCCATCCACCTCCTTTCACCCAAAGTTAGGGCTTGCTGAGTACTTTATGTACTCAACCCCCTCTATTTTATGTTTTTAGGAGTGAAGTACAAGAGAGCACACGAGGATGGAGCTACCGAGGAATACGGAAGGATAGGACAAATGGATTCTACCTGAAGATGGAGTCGTACGACCACACGAAGGAGCTACTCGAAGATTATCATGACGAGGATGTAGAGTTACGCATAAGGCTAGGGTTGCGTCCGCACTCCAAGTTGCCTGTAGGAATGGAACCACGACATCATAGGACCGCCGTAGTAGTAGCTCTGATGTTTATTGTAAGGCCAATGGCCCAAGCTATGTAGAAACATATAAACCTTGTAACATGTTTCCACTAGATTAATAAAAGTATGGTTTTTGATATCAATCTTGTCTCAATTGTGCGTATCACCTACTGATCCCGGGAGTGATATATGATGCACAGTGGACCCTAAAAATTAGGGCCGACAAGGAACCGTAGCTACCGTGGTCTCTTGCGGGATCACCAGGAGTGGCTAGCCAAGGGAATCGAGGAAAATGCCAAGCTGCGAGAGACAGTGGCTAGACTGCAAGACCGCCTCGCCTGCCAAGCTAGCAAACACAAGGATGAAATAGCTGACCTCCAGAACAAGACCGCCGACATCGGCAATGGGAACGTGTACCTGGACTGCAAGATCCTAGAGCTACAGAGAGACCTCCAGGATAGGAGTGCAGCCCTAGCCAGTGCACGAGAGCAGTCAAGGAGCTGTGGAGTGCAGATGCACACCCTCGGCAACGAACCCGACCCCCGAAGAGAGCTCAAGGAGCAGAAGGTCAAGGGCGTGAGGAACCAGGGTCACCTCATCAACACTATGAGGATGAACGTGTTTCTCCGCGAGAAGCTCAAGTTGACCGAAGAAGCTTGGGCCATGTCGGACAAGAAGCGACTCAGGGAGCTCGAAGAAGTTCAGAAGCAGTTGCCCCCACACAAGCGCGTGCAGCCTCACAAGGAGACGTTCAAGCTCGGTGAGTTGACTCTGAACTTCAAGGACTGCCCTGCAGCTGCTGGAGTGAAGCCCACTGATGAGCACGCCGAGGCTCTCGCCTACGTCAGGCGCCTGCGCAAGACCAGGACAGAGATAAGAGTTTTTGGAAAGCGCGTTCCGTCAGCAGTTCACCACCAGGAGTAGGTGTGAGTGTGTCGGACCCTGCGTGGTCTAGTATCATGTTCTATCATAGCTGAGTAGCCTCCAGTCATGAGTCGTGTGAGACGTGAGTTGCCATGATGTACCCCATGAGTAGTATGAGTTAAGATGTACCCCATGAGTTACCATGCGTAGAACGAACCCCTGTCAGCACTATTATTGCTATGTCATAATATTTTTATTCCACCCATGTAATGAGTGATCGGATTTTATCGCTTCTTATGGTTTTTATTGCTTCTTTGCATGAGTGTTGGATAGAATAAATGTTTTTACCTTAACTCGTTGAAATCATTTAATTCTATTGAACTATATAATAATGTACTATGGGTACTAAACTCCTATGGCCGTGTCACGATGTCTACCCGTCGTTCGCTCGCCTTGAGCGCCACCGTCCCCGGGCCAGCCCTGGGACGTGGTGCCCGTGGACGTGGTGCCCGTGGACGTGGTCGTGGCCGTGGGCGTGGTCGCGGCCGCGATCTCAACCCGGGCGGTGATGACCGACGTGAAGTGACCCCGCCACCAGTCAACAACGATGGCGGAGAAGTTCCAGCTGAGAATGCGCCTGGAGGAGGCGGAGAGGAAGTGCCAGGTGGAGGAGGTGGGCGGGAGGTTCCCCCGGAGGTGGAGGCGGCAATGCTCCACCACCACCACCGCCGAACCTAGCCGAGGTCATGGCGCAGCCAGACTCGGCCTTCTTGCCGCTCGGTCAATGGTGCCAACCGCCGCCATGGTGGTCCGCCCGAGGACTTTCGGCGGAAGCCGGAGGGATTTACGAAGCCGCGTCCCCCACCTTTGATGGTCTGAATGCGGACCCAATGGTTGCCGATGATTGGCCGAAGGAAATCGAGAAGAAGCTTGATCTCACTACCCGCACCGATGAGGAGTGCGTTGGGATTGCTGCCCACCAGCTTGTAGGCGGAGGTCGCTCGTGGTGGGACAGCTACTGCGAATCCCACGAGGACCCTGCCAACATCTCGTGGGATGAGTTCGTGGAGGAGTTCCGCGAATTCTTCATCCCTAAGGGCGCCATGAAGGCCAAGGAGAAGGAGTTCCGCAACGTCACTATGATCCACAATGAGAGGGTTCATGAGTACACCAACCGCTTTACCAACCTGCGCTATGCCCCACCCGCGTGTGCTACTGATGAGAATGAGAAGATGTACTACTACCGTGAAGGTCTGAGTACCCGCATCAAGCTGGCCCTCTCTGGTACAGAGAGCCGTACACTGAGAGAGCTCATTGACCGTTGCATGAACATTGAGAAGGATCGTATGGAAGCAGACGCTCTGCGTGACAAGAAAGAGAGGAAGCGTCGTCCTGAAGGATCCTCTCGCGCTCCCCCTCGGAAGCGCCGCAAAGAGGCCCCTGTGCAAGGCCGCTACCGCAACACTCAGAACTTTGCGCCTGCAGCGGGTCGTGGTGGGGGTAACTACACCAACAACTACCCTCGCCAGAACAACCCGGTGGTGAACCGCCCCGCGGGAACCGCTCTGCGCTGGTCGTCCCGCGCCGAACAACAAGCAATTGGAGGGCTCCCGCGACAACCTCAACAGGCGGTATGGGCCCTACTTGCTATGGTTGCGATGCACGGGTCACAAGGTCATGAACTGCCCCCGGAAGGCCGCTACCCCCGGAGCTCGGAACACTCGGACCGTGCTTCGCCCCGCGAGGTCGTCTCACTCACCCGACCGCGAGAAGATGCTCGGGCTGCCCCCGTACGTGGTGTACGGTATGTTTTTAGTACATGGTGCAAAAGCTTCCGTACTTTTTGATTCGGAGCTACTTGTTCTTACATATCTGCTAAGTACGCTAGAGAGCATAACATACCAGCTTACTCCCCGTAGAGAACCCATCATTACCAGCTCACCCTAGGAGAACTCAAGAGTACCCACCTATGCAAGGGAGTGAAACTCACCATTGAGGGTCTTACCTTTCTAGCCAACCTCACCCTACTACCCTCCACCCGTCTAGATGTTATCCTAGGGATGGATTGGTTAACCAAACACCGAGGAGTCATATCTTGCTCACCCGGATACGCACGATAACCCATCCCAAAGGCCAAGCCGTTAGATGCCTACCCCGCATGCAATGCTAACCAACCTCCTATGTGCCCTAGCAACCAAACCCGAAGCCAAAACAACCCAAGACAAGTAGATGATGTGCCCGTGGTGAGAGACTATGCCGATGTTTTCCCTAAGGAATTACCAGAATGCCCCCGACCGTGATGTGGAATTCGTCATCGACCTCATGCCCGGAACGGGTCCCATTGCTAAGCGACCCTACCGCATGTCGGAGATGAGCTAGATGAGCTCAAGAAGCGGTTGAAGGAGCTCTCGATAAAGGCTACATTCGACCCGGTGCTTCTCCCCGGGGATCTCCCGTCTTGTTCGTGAAGAAGAAAGATGGCTCAATGAGGATGTGCATCGATTATCGTAATCGAATGCCGTCACCATCAAGAACAAGTACCCCCGCCAAGGATAGATGATTTGCTTTGGATCGGTTGAGAGGTGCCAAGTACTTCTCCAAGATTGATCTCGAGATCGGGGCTATCACCGAGATGAAGATCCGGGAGGAAGACATTCCTAAGACTCGCCTTTGTCACCCGATATGGCCAAGTATGAGTGCACGGTGGTGTCCTTCGGACTCACAAATGCTCCCGCCTACTTCATGAACATGATGAATAAGGTATTCATGGATGTGCTCGACAAGTTCGTCGTGGTATTCATTGATGACATCCTCATCTACTCGCCCGCTGAAGAGCATGAAGAACATCTGAGAACAGTGCTCGAAAGATTGAGTCTACATCAGCTATATGCCAAGTTTAGCAAGTGTGAATTCTGGCTTGAGGAAGTTGCCTTCTTGGGTCATGTGCTTTCAGCTGATGGTGTAGCTGTAGACCCCGCCAAGATTGAAGCCGTGAAAGAATGGGAACAACCCCGTTCGTGACCGAAGTCAGGAGTTTCTTGGGATTGGCTGGATATTATCGCCGATTCATCGAGAACTTCTCCAAGATAGCTCGCCCTATGACCAACCTCTTGAAGAAGACCAAGGAGTTTGAGTGGACGCCCGAGTGCGAACAAAGCTTCCAGACTCTGAAAGAAAGATTGACCACCACTCCGGTACTGGCATTACCAGATATCAGCAAGGACTTTGTAGTCTATTGTGACGCCTCCCGTCAAGGACTCGGTTGCGTGCTGATGCGGAAATGGTAAAGTCATTGCTTATGCTTCTCGCCACCGAAAGACCACGAACAACGTTATCCTACCCATGATCTCGAGCTAGCCGCTGTCGTTCATGCTCAAGATCCGGAGGCATTACTTGATTGGCAACAAGTGTGATATCTATACGATCACAAGAGCTTGAAGTACTTCTTTACTCAAGAAGACCCGAACATGAGGCAACGCCGATGGCCGGAGCTCATCAAAGACTATGACCTCGAAATACACTATCATCCGGAAAGGCCAATGTAGTTGCCGATGCTCTCGCGCAAAAGCTCTTGTCACACTCGATCTCGTAATCCGTGCCACACGAGCTTAAACGGGGCTTGAGGACTTTCGGCTTGAAATAGTACCTCATGGCTGCTAAATGAGCTCCGCATCCAAGACAATCTCACCGATCGCATCCGCGAAGCCCGGAAAGAATGTAAGGACTGCGCGCATCCGTGGTCTAATGGAGCGTGGGTATAACCCCGAATTCGAGAAGACGAACAAGGAGCCCTCTGGTGCAATGACGAATTTGTGTGCCCTCCGATCCAGGCTTTGCGAGAGGAGATTCTATCGAAGCACATGATTCCAAATACGCATTCACCCCGGTTGCGTGAAGATGTATCGTGACCTCGGGAAGCACTTCTGGTGGAAGAGCATGAAAGCGCACATTGCGGGACATGTGGCCCGATGTGACATCTCGCAACGAGTCAAGGCCGAACACAAAAGACCCGCGGGTTTGCTAAAGCCCCTTGATGTTCCCGAATGGAAGTGGGAAGACATATCCATGGATTTCATTGTAGGGTTGCCTCGCTCCACGCATGGAAACAATGCCATATTGGTGATAGTTGATCACTTGACTAAAGTCGCTCATTTCTTGCCCGTCAAAGAGACGATCCGAGCGGAACAGGTTAGGCGATCTCTACATCAAGGAAATTCTCCGCTTGCATGGTGCCCCTAAAAGCATCGTATCGATCGCGGATCCTTGTTCATGTCCCGTTTCTGGCAACAGATGCATAGATCCATTGGGACTAAGCTCGATTATAGTATAGCTTACCATCCTCGGACCGATGGCCGGGCATGAAAGGGTGAACCAAATCTGGAGGACATGCTTAGAGCCTGTGTCCTGCAATATGGGACTGATTGGGAGAAGAGCCTTCCACATGCAGAATTCTCCTACAACAATAGCTACCAAGCCAGCATTAAGATGCCACCGTTTGAAGCTCTGTATGGGAGACCTTGCAACACTCCGCTTATGTGGTCACAACCTGGTGAAAGAGTTTTTCATGGGGCCGACAAGATCAAACAAGCCGAAGAGGGTGTTGCTCAAGTTCAGGCAAATCTGAAGGCCGCTCAGAGCCGGCAGAAGAGTTACGCTGACAAAAGGCGTAGAGACCTTGAATTTGAAGTGGGAGACTCCGTCTACCTCAAAGTGTCTCCGCTCCGTGGTACTGTCCGGTTCCATGTGAAAGGGAAGCTTGCTCCAAGATACATAGGCCCCTACCCGATCATTGAGAGAATTGGGAAGCTTGCATACGAGGCTTGAACTACCTCCGAGTTGGCGGAGTGCATCCCGTCTTCCATGTGTCACAACTACGCAAGTGTCTCGAAGCCGCGAGCAACAACACGTGACCACCGACGTGCTAGATGTGCAAGACTCACTTGTATACAAAGAACACCCGATCAAGATTCTGGGATGGGACACCAAAGAAACCAGAAGCAAGTCCATTCCTATGTGCAAGGTTCAGTGGAGCAACCACACAGAAAGAGAAGCCACATGGGAGAAGGAGTCAGAACTTCGTGCCATATACCCCTACCTCTTCGACGGGTAAGTTACATTTTTTTTAAAAAAATCTCGAGGACGAGATTCTCGTAAGGGGGTAGGACCGTAACATCCCAAAATCGAGTTACAAAATTTTTTGCCAAAAACCCATGAGTGGTGATGTGCCATGTAGTTGCAACCCAAAAACCCCACCTAGATTAACCCGGAGTTGCATTAGTTTTTATCTTTCATCATGCATTTTAAATTCAAGTTTGAGTTGGAGTTTTCGGTTCTTTTGTTTGCTCAAATCAAATCAACTCAAGTCATATTTATTTATTATGTCTATAAATAAATATGAACACACCTACTATGTTATTGGAAATAATATTCCAACTAAGCTGTGACTACCTTTGACTCCCATGAAAATGCTACACATGACACATGGGTTAAAGAAATGAAAACAGGGAAAAAGAAAAGAGAAAAGAAAAAGGAAAACTAAAGTGAAAACCATTTCGGCCCGTAACCAACAGCCGGCCCACTATGCCTTTTTTCTTTTCCTCTCTTCCATTCCAACCGAGCTGGCCCATCTATTCTTTTCCTTTCCCTTCACACCGCCGCCGGCCCGCTTCTTCTTTTCCTTCCATTTTTCTTCTGCCGGCCCAGCCCAGCACCGCGGCCCGCTCGCTCAGCGCGTGGCGACAGGGAGCCGCCGCTGCCGCTGACGACTCGGCCCCGCGCTGGCCCGCATGTCATAAGCGCCGTACCGCCCCTCCCCTGTTTCTCTTCCTCTCTCTGCTTTTCGCCGAGCGGGAAAATCTCGCCGCCGCCGTGCCTATCCACCTCGGCCTCGGATCCCTTGCGTTCGAACGCTAGGCCTAGGTGCTTCCACGTCGACGCGGAGCGGCTGGAGCCGACAAGCGTGTCAGAGTGCGCCGCGCCGTGGGCAACTCGCTCTCCCGCGCGCAACGGCCACGCCCTGACACCGTCCTTGCTGCTCCCCACTACCGGTGCCTTGGCCGCGAAGGTGGACGCGGGAGCGCCGTCTCTCGCTGCCAGCCGAGCCCCACCAAGGCACCAACGCCCCTCGGTCGTCCGATTGGCACGGACGCCGAGGATGAACGCCCCGCGCACATAGCCTCGTGCCGCCGCCTATATAAAGCCAAGCCCGGCCTTTAGGTTTTCCCAACCTCCGCCGCCGCTTGCGGCATCCACCAACCCACCAATCAGACCGCTAGAACGGAGGAGAAGAAGGAGGAAAGAAAGGGGAAGAAGAAGGCGGGGAGGAGCCGCCGCCGCCGGGGAAGAAGAAGCCGTGCGCCACCGCGGGGAGAAGGAGAACGTCGCCGGGAAGCTGCCGTCGCCGTCCGCTTCGCCACGCCGTACCGCTTCACCGCCCGAACGCCTACTTCCTCTACCGCGCCGGTGAGCCCACCGTTCCCCCAGTCCAACCTCGCCGTTGCTTCTCCGACCATGGCGCTCCGGCGCGGAGGTCGAGGGCCACTGCCGGCCTCTGGAACACACGCACACACGAGCATGGACTGACCCCAGCCAACCGAGTGCGGCGCCACCACACGCCGCCGTCCCGCCCTCCACGTCTGTCGCGCCGTGGCCATGCCCAGCCGCGGAGCGCGTCTTTGATTCCGGCCATCACCGGCCGACTTGGACACACCGGACCCCGGGGGCCATGTCCGCCGCGACGAGGCGCATCCCGTGCGCACGCCGCGGGCCCAAGACACACCCCGTGGGAGCACCGCGTGCCTCGCCGCCCGAGGTCGAGGCCGCACGGACGTCCCGGGACGCCACCGTGGCGCCCTTGCGCCGGCCGGCTCCGGCCACCTCGCTTGCCGAGGGCGCCGTCCCGAGCCGCGCCGCGGCCCGCCGCACGCCGCCCGCCCCTGGAGGAGGAGGAGCACGCCGCGCCGTACTCCGCCGCGCGCGCCGTGCACCCGTGCGCCGCCGCCATGGTTGGAAGCGCCGCGTGCACTAAAGGCTTCACCGTCAAGCCGAGAAGGAGTCTCGAGGCGCCAATTGCAATCCTTGTGCGCCGAATCGAACGCAAGGCGCTCCTTTGTGTCGTCGCGATGCGTCGCCGCCGTGGTCATGCCACCATCGCCGCCGGCCATGAATGGAGCATGCCGTGCCGCCGTTCCACCGAACTACGGGCCCGCCTAGGCGTCGCGGAGCTGAGCGCGCGCCGCCCAGGGCCGGAGCACCGCCCGAGCGCGCAGACGCGCCGCCATGCCGCTGCCGGCCACCCTTGGCCGCGCGCGCCAGAGCGGAGGGGATGGAGATGGAGATGGAGAAGCGGCCGCCTGGTGTGTGGACATAGTCCAGGTGGACCGCGCCGCTCGAGGTGGGTCCCAAGCGAATCCGTCCACCGTGCACCAGCCCCGTGGACCGGTGAACCCTTGCTGAATTCCGTGAACCCGGTCCTGGTGGACCAAGTCGCGGACAGTGGTACCCCACTGTCGCCTGTCCACCATGGACCAAGGCCGTGCACCGAGCCCGACCCAGATCCAACAGCGCCACGTGGCGAGCGTCTGTGCCGCCACGTGTTGGGCCCGGCCCGGCCCAGTCCGGCCCACTGGCCCGTGTCGGCCCATTTTCGGCCCATCTGCGGCCCATTTTTGGCCCATTGGGCCGTTGACTTGGTCAACGCCGTCGCCGCGATGGACGTCGCCAGGTCCCACGTGTCATGCGACGTCGCAGCCACATCGCGCCACGTCGGCCTTGCTTGCCCGGTCAGCCGCCCCTCACGTGCGACACGTGGCCGGCCCCCGTGATGCCACGTGTCGGCCCCCGAATTAATCCCCGTTTAATCTTTTTCTTAATATGTTTCGGCTTTCGGAAATTCATAACTAATTGCTCGTAGCTCCGAAAAATACAATCAAGGTACCAAAATTTTCAGTAAATCGAGCACAATAATTTGAAGCTATGTTTGAGTGCATTTGGTTCTTCCATATTTTATTTGCCTCTTTGTGAACTCTATAGGAGTCATTAACGCGACTATTAAATATTCGTTTCGAGCGGACGAGGAGCGGGACTTTGACCGGGACGACTACGAGTACGACGAGGAGTTAGGAGACGACGAAGAAGGTGCCACATCCCATCCACTTTCTTAGATCCCATTACGCATTGCAATACACTTTACTTTCGCAATACATTTATATTCTGTGATATGTTGCATGGTAGTATTTATACTTGTTCGGCCACCGCCTTGATTCGACTATCACCCTGCTACCGTTAGGCTAGACTTGCGCTTACTACCTTTTGCTCTCGTATTACTTCTACTACGCTTTATATCTCGTGATGTGAGGCGTGGTGGACACGGAGATTATATGGGGATACTATGGTTTGATCGGGGAGAGCGTCTTTGCGTGAGTCTTGGGTGAGTGGTGAGGGTTGATTCGGGAACAGGGGATCACGACGAGCTTTGAGCGAGTCTTGCCGAGGGATACGGCACGGGTATCCCCGCTTTGTGAGTACCCGTGGCGGGTAACTGGTTTGGATTGAGGTGTCCTTGGTGTGAGCTCCTTGGGGTGGAGCCTTGGAAAGGGGGTGCCGTGGCGGCACGGTAAAGATTAGCCCATACGGGGGAGATATCGCCGTTTGGCCAATACCTAAGGACTTGAGGGCTAGTAACCGGATCATTGGACGCCTTACTTTTCACTCGCTCTCCAATGGGAGGGAGACGGTCTAACCATATGGTAGGACGAATGCCATTACTGTTGGGAGTAAAGCAGAGTGTGTCGGGAGGTACGGGCCGAGAGTGCTCACACCCTCCTTAACCAACATAGTGACCCCTTTGGCCTGGTACTATGTCTCACAGTCTCAGCGGCCAGGGCCGAGTGGCAGGATGGTATTCGTTCTAGGCTTATGGCGATCGGTATCCGCCTAGATGATGATCGATCGATGATGGCTATCTTGTGGATTAGTGAAACCTCTGCAGAGTGTATGGTTGATCGATCGATACATATGCCGACTTGTCGGCTATGGACCAAGTCCCGTGTGATGCTTGCTGGACTAGGAGAGGAGTCTTCTATCTTTCTGGATGAGTGCGTGTGGTTGGGATTGATTCCGGCTGTGAACCTTGGGAGGTTGTGGGCCGCTGAGGCATGACGAGAGGGAGTCGTTCATGTCGACCACGCGTGGCGTGGAAGGGGTGTGTGGTATGAGGTGTGTGGTATGGATGGATTGGAGGATGGATTTGGGAATGGATAAAATTCGACCAACTATATATATTAAAAACTTGGTTACTATATGCATAGGAAACCCCGGCTTTATAGGTTCCCTTGTTATACCCTGTATTTACTTTTATTGCATCCAATTCCACAAATAAGCATAGGGTGGGAATGTGGCCAGTACAATTCGTAAATCGATACTTTGGATAAACGGGTGATGAGGACGAGTACGACTATGATGATGATAGCTATGAGGATTAGTGGGTGTCGTTCCTACGCTCAAGTGTTCGGAGATCGTGTTGATGCTTCCGCTTCTACCTTCAAACTGCTTCCGGATGTTTACTTTTCGGTTGATTCCGCCAATGCGGCGATGTAATAAATTATTGTAATCCCGTACTATTTTATTTTCCTGAGACGATGTATGGAATGATTTCAGCTGAACTATTGTAATATGATGGATTCTATCTGTCGTGTTACCCTCGAATCTGTGAAATTCCCATCGCGGAATTTGAGGATGTTTCAGTTGGTATCAGCTCCATGCTTGACCCTAGGACAAGACCCTTAGGATTGGACGACTAGTATAAGAGCCAGACCTTCTTTCGGTTATATCACCGACCATTGCATCTCTTTTATGCATGGCTTATCTTTATATCTGACTTGCTGACCAAATTCCCTTGAAACCTGCAGATGACAAGCCTAGAAAACCCTCCAGTCGGGCCTTTACCACCCTACCCCACTCTCAAGCCGACCTACATGGGGAAGATGCACCGGTGGTTTCTCCCTAACCCTCTACCGAGTGCTGAAGACCCTAGACGTCCCTGTTGATGAGATCAAGTACGTCTGCTCAGGACAGCCAGGGGAAGATGGAGGAATTAAGGGCCACGTCGTCACCAGTGTGGAAGTACCTGCAAGTCTGATCCTTCCCTCGGTGACTGCCTTCACCGAGATGTCGGTGGACGAGACCTGTGAGGAGGGGATTCAAGCAGTTGCCCACAAAGCTCTCCGCCGCGCACTGCGAGACCACTACCTCTACCTGCAGGCGACAGAGTTTCGCCTACTCCCTCAGGCCCTCCGCCTTGAGCCCCTGAAGCGCAAGTCGTCGAGGCCTTCACCAGAGCCAGCTATGAGGTGGACCCCTGTCTTCGTGCCTCTGGTTACCACCTGGTGAACCAGGATTAGTACATTGAGGGACTGGAGAAGAGGAACCGTAGCTACCGTGGTCTCTTGCGGGATCACCAGGAGTGTCTAGCCAAGGGAATCGAGGAAAATGCCAAGCTGCGAGAGACAGTGGCTAGACTGCAAGACCGCCTCGCCTGCCAAGCTAGCAAACACAAGGATGAAATAGCTGACCTCCAGAACAAGACCGCCGACATCGGCAATGGGAACGTGTACCTGGACTGCAAGATCCTAGAGCTACAGAGAGACCTCCAGGATAGGAGTGCAGCCCTAGCCAGTGCATGAGAGCAGTCAAGGAGCTGTGGAGTGCAGATGCACACCCTCGAACAAGAACCTCGACCACGAAGAGAGAGCTCAAGGAGCGAGAAGGTCAAGGCCGTGAGGAACCGGGGTCACCTCATCAACACTATGAGGATGAACGAGTTTCTCCGCGAGAAGCTCAAGTTGACCGAAGAAGCTTGGGCCATGTCGGACAAGAAGCGACTCGGGGAGCTCGAAGAAGTTCGGCGCTTGCCCCCACACAAGCGCGTGCGGCCTCACAAGGAGACGTTCAAGCTCGGTGAGTTGACTCTCGAACTTCAAGGACTGCGCCCGCAGCTGGAGTGAAGCCCACCGATGAGCACGCCGAGGCTCTCGCCTACGTCGGGCGCTGCGCAAGACCGGGACGAGAGATAAGAGTTTTCGGCGAGCGCGTTCCGTCAGCAGTTCACCACCAGGAGTAGGTGTGAGTGTGTCGGACCCTGCGTGGTCAAGTATCATGTTCTATCATAGCTGAGTAGCCTCCAGTCATGAGTCGTGTGAGACGTGAGTTGCCATGATGTACCCCATGAGTAGTATGAGTTAAGATGTACCCCATGAGTTACCATGCGTAGAACGAACCCCTGTCAGCACTATTATTGCTATGTCATAATATTTTTATTCCACCCATGTAATGAGTGATCGGATTTTATCGCTTCTTATGGTTTTTATTGCTTCTTTGCATGAGTGTTGGATAGAATAAATGTTTTTACCTTAACTCGTTGAAATCATTTAATTCTATTGAACTATATAATAATGTACTATGGGTACTAAACTCCTATGGCCGTGTCACAGATGTCTACCCGTCGTTCAGCTCGCCTTGAGCGCCGCCCACCGTCCCCCGGGCCAGCCCTGGGACGTGGTGCCCGTGGACGTGGTGCCCGTGGACGTGGTCGTGGCCGTGGGCGTGGTCGCGGCCTCGATCTCAACCTGGGCGGTGATGACCGACGTGAAGTGACCCCGCCACCAGTCAACAACGATGGCGGAGAAGTTCCAGCTGAGAATGCGCCTGGAGGAGGCGGAGAGGAAGTGCCAGGTGGAGGAGGTGGGCAGGAGGTTCCCCCTGGAGGTGGAGGCGGCAATGCTCCACCACCACCACCGCCGAACCTAGCTGAGGTCATGGCGCAGCAGACTCAGCTTCTTGCCGCTCTGGTCAATGGTGCCAACCGCCGCCATGGTGGTCCGCCCGAGGACTTTCGGCCGGAAGCCGGAGGGATTTTCTGAAGCCGCGTCCCCCACCTTTGATGGTCTGAATGCGGACCCAATGGTTGCTGATGATTGGCTGAAGGAAATCGAGAAGAAGCTTGATCTCACTACCTGCACCGATGAGGAGTGCGTTGGGATTGCTGCCCACTAGCTTGTAGGCGGAGGTCGCTCGTGGTGGGACAGCTACTGCGAATCCCACGAGGACCCTGCCAACATCTCGTGGGATGAGTTCGTGGAGGAGTTCCGCGAATTCTTCATCCCTAAGGGCGCCATGAAGGCCAAGGAGAAGGAGTTCCGCAACGTCACTATGATCCACAATGAGAGGGTTCATGAGTACACCAACCGCTTTACCAACCTGCTGCGCTATGCCCCACCCGCGTGTGCTACTGATGAGAATGAGAAGATGTACTACTACCGTGAAGGTCTGAGTACCCGCATCAAGCTGGCCCTCTCTGGTACAGAGAGCCGTACACTGAGAGAGCTCATTGACCGTTGCATGAACATTGAGAAGGATCGTATGGAAGCAGACGCTCTGCGTGACAAGAAAGAGAGGAAGCGTCGTCCTGAAGGATCCTCTCACGCTCCCCCTCGGAAGCGCCGCAAAGAGGCCCCTGTGCAAGGCCGCTACCGCAACACTCAGAACTTTGCGCCTGCAGCGGGTCGTGGTGGGGGTAACTACACCAACAACTACCCTCGCCAGAACAACCCAGTGGTGAACCGCCCCGCGGGGAACCGCTCTGCGCCTGGTCGTCCCGCGCCGAACAACAGCAATTGGAGGGCTCCCGCGACAACCTCAACAGGCGGTATGGGCCCTACTTGCTATGGTTGCGGACAGCCGGTCACAAGGTCATGAACCGCCCCCGAAGGCTGCTACCCCCGGAGCTCAGAACACTCGGCACCGTGCTTCGCCCCGCGAGGTCGTCTCACTCACCCGACCGCGAAGATGCTCGAGCTGCCCTGCACGTGGTGTACGGTATGTTTTTAGTACATGGTGCAAAAGCTTCCGTACTTTTCGATTCTGGAGCTACTTGTTCTTACATATCTGCTAAGTACGCTAGAGAGCATAACATACCAGTTACTCCCCGTAGAGAACCCATCATTACCAGCTCACCCCTAGGAGAACTCAAGAGTACCCACCTATGCAAGGGAGTGAAACTCACCATTGAGGGTCTTACCTTTCTAGCCAACCTCACCCTACTACCCTCCACCGCCTAGATGTTATCCTAGGGATGGATTGGTTAACCAAACACCGAGGAGTCATATCTTGCTCACCCGCATACGTCGAGATAACCCATCCCAGTGGCCAAGCATTAGATGCCTACCCCATGCAAACAGCTAACCAACCTCCTATGTGCCCTAGCAACCAAACCTGAAGCCAAAACAGAACCCAAGACAGTAGATGATGTGCCCGTGGTGAGAGACTATGCTGATGTTTTCCCTGAGGAATTACCAGGAATGCCCCCTGACCGTGATGTGGAATTCGTCATCGACCTCATGCCTGGAACGGGTCCCATTGCTAAGCGACCCTACCGCATGTCAGTAGATGAGCTAGATGAGCTCAAGAAGCAGTTGAAGGAGCTCTCTGATAAAGGCTACATTCGACCCAGTGCTTCTCCCTGGGGATCTCCTGTCTTGTTCGTGAAGAAGAAAGATGGCTCAATGAGGATGTGCATCGATTATCGTAATCAATGCCGTCACCATCAAGAACAAGTACCCCCGCCAAGGATAGATGATTTGCTTTGGATCGGTTGAGAGGTGCCAAGTACTTCTCCAAGATTGATCTCGAGATCGCTATCACCGATGAAGATCCGGGAGGAAGACATTCCTAAGACTGCCTTTGTCACCCGATATGGCCGTATGAGTGCACGGTGGTGTCCTTCGGACTCACAAATGCTCCCGCCTACTTCATGAACATGATGAATAAGGTATTCATGGATGTGCTCGACAAGTTCGTCGTGGTATTCATTGATGACATCCTCATCTACTCGCCACCGCCGAAGAGCATGAAGAACATCTCGAGAACAAGGTGCTCGAAAGATTGAGTCTACATCGCTATATGCCAAGTTTAGCAAGTGTGAATTCTGGCTTGAGGAAGTTGCCTTCTTGGGTCATGTGCTTTCAGCTGATGGTGTAGCCGTAGACCCCGCCAAGATTGAAGCCGTGAAAGAATGGGAACAACCCCGTTACGTGACCGAAGTCGGAGTTTCTTGGGATTGGCCGGATATTATCGCCGATTCATCGAGAACTTCTCCAAGATAGCTCGCCCTATGACCAACCTCTTGAAGAAGACCAAGGAGTTTGAGTGGACGCCGAGTGCGAACAAAGCTTCCGGACTCGAAAGAAAGATTGACCACCACTCCGATCGGCATTACCGGATATCGGCAAGGACTTTGTAGTCTATTGTGACGCCTCCCGTCAAGGACTCGGTTGCGTGCCGATGCGTAATGGTAAAGTCATTGCTTATGCTTCTCGCCACCGAAAGACCACGAACAACGTTATCCTACCCATGATCTCGATCTAGCCGCCGTCGTTCATGCTCAAGATCTCGGGAGGCATTACTTGATTGGCAACAAGTGTGATATCTATACTGATCACAAGAGCTTGAAGTACTTCTTTACTCAAGAAGACCTGAACATGAGGCAACGCCGATGGCTGGAGCTCATCAAAGACTATGACCTCGAAATACACTATCATCCGGGAAAGGCCAATGTAGTTGCCGATGCTCTCAGTCGCAAAAGCTACTGTCACACTCTGATCTCAGAATCCGTGCCACCTGAGCTTAAACAGGAGCTTGAGGACTTTCAGCTTGAAATAGTACCTCATGGCCTGCTAAATGAGCTCCGCATCCAAGCACAATCTCACCGACGCATCCGCGAAGCCCAGAAAGAATGTAAGGACCTGCAGCGCATCCGTGGTCTAATGGAGCGTGGGTATAACCCCGAATTCAGAGAAGACGAACAAGGAGCCCTCTGGTGCAATGACAGAATTTGTGTGCCCTCCGATCCAGCTTTGCGAGAGGAGATTCTATCAGAAGCACATGATTCCAAATACTGCATTCACCCTGGTTGCGTGAAGATGTATCATGACCTCGGAAGCACTTCGGTGGAAGAGCATGAAAGCGTACATTGCGGGACATGTGGCCCGATGTGACATCTGCAACAGAGTCAAGGCCGAACACAAAAGACCCGCTGGTTTGCTAAAGCCCCTTGATGTTCCCGAATGGAAGTGGGAAGACATATCCATGGATTTCATTGTAGGGTTGCCTCGCTCCACGCATGGAAACAATGCCATATTGGTGATAGTTGATCGCTTGACTAAAGTCGCTCATTTCTTGCCTGTCAAAGAGACGATCCGAGCGGAACAGTTAGCTGATCTCTACATCAAGGAAATTCTCCGCTTGCATGGTGCCCCTAAAAGCATCGTATCTGATCGCGGATCCTTGTTCATGTCCCGTTTCTGGCAACAGATGCATAGATCCATTGGGACTAAGCTCGATTATAGTATAGCTTACCATCCTCAGACCGATGGCCAGACAGAAAGGGTGAACCAAATCCTGGAGGACATGCTTAGAGCCTGTGTCCTGCAATATGGGACTGATTGGGAGAAGAGCCTTCCACATGCAGAATTCTCCTACAACAATAGCTACCAAGCCAGCATTAAGATGCCACCGTTTGAAGCTCTGTATGGGAGACCTTGCAACACTCCGCTTATGTGGTCACAACCTGGTGAAAGAGTTTTTCATGGGGCCGACAAGATCAAACAAGCCGAAGAGGGTGTTGCTCAAGTTCGAGCAAATCAAGGCCGCTCGAGCCGACGAAGAGTTACGCCGACAAAAGGCGTAGAGACCTTGAATTTGAAGTGGGAGACTCCGTCTACCTCAAAGTGTCTCCGCTCCGTGGTACTAGTCCGGTTCCATGTGAAAGGGAAGCTTGCTCCAAGATACATAGGCCCCTACCCGATCATTGAGAGAATTGGGAAGCTTGCATACAGGCTTGAACTACCTCCAGAGTTGGCGGGAGTGCATCCCGTCTTCCATGTGTCACAACTACGCAAGTGTCTGAAGCTGCCAGAGCAACAACACGTGACCACCGACGTGCTAGATGTGCAAGACTCACTTGTATACAAAGAACACCCGATCAAGATTCTGGGATGGGACACCAAAGAAACCAGAAGCAAGTCCATTCCTATGTGCAAGGTTCAGTGGAGCAACCACACAGAAAGAGAAGCCACATGGGAGAAGGAGTCAGAACTTCATGCCATATACCCCTACCTCTTCGACGGGTAAGTTACATTTTTTTTAAAAAAATCTCGAGGACGAGATTCTCGTAAGGGGGTAGGACTGTAACATCCCAAAAATCTGAGTTACAAAATTTTTTGCCAAAAACCCATGAGTGGTGATGTGCCATGTAGTTGCAACCCAAAAACCCCACCTAGATTAACCCGGAGTTGCATTAGTTTTTATCTTTCGTCATGCATTTTAAATTCAAGTTTGAGTTGGAGTTTTCGGTTCTTTTGTTTGCTCAAATCAAATCAACTCAAGTCATATTTATTTATTATGTCTATAAATAAATATGAACACACCTACTATGTTATTGGAAATAATATTCCAACTAAGCCTATGACTACCTATGACTCCCATGAAAATGCTACACATGACACATGGGTTAAAGAAATGAAAACAGGAAAAAGAAAAGAGAAAAGAAAAAGGAAAACTAAAGTGAAAACCATTTCGGCCCGTAACCAACAGCCGGCCCACTATGCCTTTTTTCTTTTCCTCTCTTCCATTCCAACCGAGCCGGCCCATCTATTCTTTTCCTTTCCCTTCACACCGCCGGCCGCCCGCTTCTTCTTTTCCTTCCATTTTTCTTCCGCGGCCCGGCCCGGCAAGACCGCGGCTCTCGGCGCGTGGCGACAGGAGCCGCCGGCGCCGCGGCGACGACTCGGCCCCGCGGCCCCCGCATGTCATAAGCGCCGTACCGCCCCTCCCCTGTTTCTCTTCCTCTCTCTGCTTTTCGCCGAGCGGGAAAATCTCGCCGCCGCCGTGCCTATCCACCTCGGCCTCGGATCCCTTGCGTTCGAACGCTAGGCCTAGGTGCTTCCACGTCGACGCGGAGCGGCCGGAGCCGACAAGCGTGTCGGGCGCGCGCCGCCGTGGGCAACTCGCTCTCCCGCGCGCAACGGCCACGCCCTGACACCGTCCTTGCTGCCCCCCACTACCGGTGCCTTGGCCGCGAAGGTGGACGCGGAGCGCCGTCTCTCGCTGCCAGCCGAGCCCCACCAAGGCACCAACGCCCCTCGGTCGTCCGATTGGCACGGACGCCGAGGATGAACGCCCCGCGCACATAGCCTCGCGCCGCCGCCTATATAAAGCCAAGCCCGGCCTTTAGGTTTTCCCAACCTCCGCCGCCGCTTGCGGCATCCACCAACCCACCAATCAGACCGCTAGAACGGAGGAGAAGAAGGAGGAAAGAAAGGGGAAGAAGAAGGCGGGGAGGAGCCGCCGCCGCCGGGGAAGAAGAAGCCGTGCGCCGCCGCGGGAGAAGGAGAACGTCGCCGGGAAGCTGCCGTCGCCGTCCGCTTCGCCACGCCGTACCGCTTCACCGCCCGAACGCCTACTTCCTCTACCGCGCCGGTGAGCCCACCGTTCCCCGAGTCCAACCTCGCCGTTGCTTCTCCGACCATGGCGCTCCGGCGCGGAGGTCGAGGGCCACTGCCGGCCTCTGGAACACACGCACACACGAGCATGGACTGACCCCAGCCAACCGAGTGCGGCGCCACCACACGCCGCCGTCCCGCCCTCCACGTCTGTCGCGCCGTGGCCATGCCCAGCCGCGGAGCGCGTCTTCGATTCCGGCCATCACCGGCCGACTTGGACACACCGGACCCCGGGGGCCATGTCCGCCGCGACGAGGCGCATCCCATGCGCACGCCGCGGGCCCGAGACACACCCCCGTGGGAGCACCGCCGTGCCTCGCCGCCAGAGGTCGAGGCCGCACGGACGTCCCCGGGGACGCCACCGTGGCGCCCTTGCGCCGGCCGGCCCGGCCACCTCGCTTGCCGAGGCGCGCCGTCCGAGCCGCGCCGCGGCCCGGCCCGCGCCCGCGGCGCCCTCGGAGGAGGAGGAGCACGCCGCGCCGTACTCCGCCGCGCGCCGCCGTGCACCCCGTGCGCGCCGCCATGGTTGGAAGCGCCGCGTGCACTAAAGGCTTCACCGTCAAGCCGAGAAGGAGTCTCGAGGCGCCAATTGCAATCCTTGTGCGCCGAATCGAACGCAAGGCAGCTCCTTTGTGTCGTCGCGATGCGTCGCCGCCGTGGTCATGCCACCATCGCCGCCGGCCATGAATGGAGCATGCCGTGCCGCCGTTCCACCGAACTACGGGCCCGCCTAGGCGTCGCGGAGCTGAAGCGCTCGCCGCCCAGGGCCGGAGCACCGCCCCAGCGCGCAGACGCGCCGCCATGCCGCTGCCGGCCACCCTTGGCCGCGCGCGCCAGAGCGGAGGGGATGGAGATGGAGATGGAGAAGCGGCCGCCTGGTGTGTGGACATAGTCCAGGTGGACCGCGCCGCTCGAGGTGGGTCCCAAGCGAATCCGTCCACCGTGCACCAGCCCCGTGGACCGGTGAACCCTTGCTGAATTCCGTGAACCCGGTCCTGGTGGACCAAGTCGCGGACAGTGGTACCCCACTGTCGCCTGTCCACCATGGACCAAGGCCGTGCACCGAGCCCGACCCAGATCCAACAGCGCCACGTGGCGAGCGTCTGTGCCGCCACGTGTTGGGCCCGGCCCGGCCCAGTCCGGCCCACTGGCCGGTGTCGGCCCATCTGCGGCCCATTTTTGGCCCATTGGGCCGTTGACTTGGTCGGCCCGGCGTCGCGGACGTCGCGGGTCCCACGTGTCATGCCGACGTCGGCGGCCACATCACGCCACGTCGGCCTTGCTTGCCCGGGCGGCCGCCCCTTCACGGCGACACGTGGCCGGCCCCGTGATGCCACGTGTCGGCCCCCGAATTAATCCTGTTTAATCTTTTTCTTAATATGTTTCGAATTCGTAAATTCATAACTAATTGCTCGTAGCTCCGAAAAATACAATCAAGGTACCGAAATTTTCAGTAAATCGAGCACAATAATTTGAAGCTATGTTTGAGTGCATTTGGTTCTTCCATATTTTATTTGCCTCTTTGTGAACTCTATAGGAGTCGCTAACGCGACTATTAAATATTCGTTTCAGAGCCGGACGAGGAGCAGGACTTTGACCAGGACGACTACGAGTACGACGAGGAGTTAGGAGACGACGAAGAAGGTGCCACATCCCATCCACTTTCTTAGATCCCATTACGCATTGCAATACACTTTACTTTCTGCAATACATTTATATTCCTGTGATAGGTTGCATGGTAGTATTTATACTTGTTCGGCCCTGCCTTGATTCGACTATCACCCTGCTACCGCTGTTAGGCTAGACTTGCGCTTACTACCTTTTGCTCTCGTATTACTTCTACTACGCTTTATATCTGTGATGTGAGGCGTGGTGGACACGGAGATTATATGGGGATACTATGGTTTGATCAGGGAGAGCGTGCTGCGTGAGTCTTGGGTGAGTGGTGAGGGTTGAGTCGGCTGAACAGGGATCACGACGAGCTTTGAGCGAGTCTTGCCGAGGGGATACGGCCTGGGTATCCCCGCTTTGTGAGTACCTGTGGCGGGTAACTGGTTTGGATTGAGGTGTCCTTGGTGTGAGCTCCTTGGGGTGGAGCCTTGGAAAGGGGGTGCCGTGGCAGCACGGTAAAGATTAGCCCATACAGGGGAGATATCGCTGTTTGGCCAATACCTAAGGACTTGAGGGCTAGTAACCGGATCATTGGACGCCTTACTTTCCACTCGCTCTCCAATGGGAGGGGAGACGGTCTAACCATATGGTAGGACGAATGCCATTACTGTTGGGAGTAAAGCAGAGTGTGTCGGGAGGTACGGGCCGAGAGTGCTCACACCCTCCTTAACCAACATAGTGACCCCTTTGGCCTGGTACTATGTCTCACAGTCTCGGCGGCCAGGGCCGAGTGGCAGGATGGTATTCGTTCTAGGCTTATGGCGATCGGTATCTGCCTAGATGATGATCAGCATCGATGATGGCTATCTTGTGGATTAGTGAAACCTCTGCAGAGTGTATGGTTGATCGATCGATACATATGCCGACTTGTCGGCTATGGACCAAGTCCCGTGTGATGCTTGCTAGACTAGGAGAGGAGTCTTCTATCTTTCTGGATGAGTGCGTGTGGTTGGGATTGATTCCGGCTGTGAACCTTGGGAGGTTGTGGGCCGCTGAGGCATGACGAGAGGGAGTCGTTCATGTCGACCACGCGTGGCGTGGAAGGGGTGTGTGGTATGAGGTGTGTGGTATGGATGGATTGGAGGATGGATTTGGGAATGGATAAAATTCGACCAACTATATATATTAAAAACTTGGTTACTATATGCATAGGAAACCCCGGCTTTATAGGTTCCCTTGTTATACCCCGTATTTACTTTTATTGCATCCAATTCCACAAATAAGCATAGGGTGGGAATGTGGCCGCACAATTGTATCGATACTTTGGATAAACAGGTGATGAGGACGAGTACGACTATGATGATGATAGCTATGAGGATTAGTGGGTGTCGTTCCTACGCTCAAGTGTTCGGAGATCGTGTTGATGCTTCCGCTTCTACCTTCAGCTGTTCCGGATGTTTACTTTTCAGTTGATTCCGCCAATGCGGCGATGTAATAAATTATTGTAATCCCGTACTATTTTATTTTCCTGAGACGATGTATGGAATGATTTCAGCTGAACTATTGTAATATGATGGATTCTATCTGTCGTGTTACCCTCGAATCTGTGAAATTCCCATCGCGGAATTTGAGGATGTTTCAGATGGTTTCCTCGATGTTGTTGTTACATAGGACACAAGTGTAATCTGGGAGTTGCATTTGCTTTCTTTTCAGGATGTTTCTGGTATTTAGCTTGTCTCTGATCAGAAGCCAGAAGAAAATTTTTTGATTTCCCAGGTTGCTAGAGCCCCACAGCCATTTGAATAAGGGTGTAGCAAAGGACTCTTCTGTCAGATGTTGGTAAGCCTTCTTGCTGCTCCAGATGTCAGTGTTGTTTTCATCCCAATCTCTGGAGTTTAGAAGCAGCTCTAGTTCTTGCAGCTGATTAATAGCCTGTACAGACAATGTGGGACTGAAAACTGAGTCCATTTGTTGATTTAGGAAGAATAAGATTGAACATTTGGGCTTCCTGGAGAAGGAAAAAAGTTGTGGGAATCTGTCTTTTAGTGGTTGATTTATCCAAATGTCTGCCCAAAAAGAGACTGAATTGCCTCTGCTTGGATTGCAAATGGTCATGTCTTGATACTTTGGGAATAGTCTCATGATTTCTTTCTACCAGAAGGATCCAGTTGGGGATCTATGCTGAGGGGGTGTCTGACTGTTAGAATACAGTTTGGACTCAGGGTTACCCAGGAGATATCAGCATTGTTGTAAAATTTGTCCAAATTTTTTAGCAGTAGTGCATCATTTTGCCTTTCTAGGTCTATGATACCGAGGCCACCCTGGTTCCCCGGGCTAGGACTAATTAATCCTCGCTATTCTTGCTGCTACTCAGCGATAATGATATGACATGATGTTGACGGTAAATAACTATCATAATAAACCATCAACATAACTTGTATATATTCTAAAAAATGATCACCAACATAGGATTAGAGGTTTAAATTGAAAATGTTAATATAAGTTTTAGTGAATCTATATTTTGTAAATCTTTACCTAATAATCTTTATCTTTACCTAATAATTAAAAGCCAAAATTTCCTTCTGCTCTTTTTTTCTTCCACCTCTCCAAAACTTACTTGGTGTAGGCTGGTCTACATGCATGCAATTAATTCCTACCTCTCTCGTGCTATTCTTAGTTAGGGCCTGTTTGGTTCCCCAAACTAAAACTAAAGTGGACTAAAATGTTTTAGTTCACCTTGAGTGGCTAAAGTGAATGTATACAACTAAAGTGTTTTAGTCCTATTTTAGTCCTTATGTTTGGCTCTTTAGTACTAAAGTTTAGTTCACTTTAGTTTTAGTTCTAGAAACCAAACAGGCCCTTAGCTACTACAACTTTGTACATTTCTCATGCCATTCTTCTTCTCTCATACTATTTTTAGCTATAGCTACTACACTTGTGTCTGCTTACACTTGTTGATGAGTATATCACAGCTTGCAACTATGTAAATATGCGTTTATTGTTCATTCTCCGTCAAAATTCCACGGATATAGATTCTCTCCTATTCTTTCTTATAAATATATAAATATCAAATAAATAATAAATATAGTATTATATGAGTTTTTTAACCCTCGGCCGTACTTAATAAATAATTTTGATTACCAACAAAAAAATATTACTATTAGAACATAGATCAACCAATATACTTATAATTAAACTATGAACCAAAAACTTGATTATCCCCTACTCTTTCTTATAAATGTCAAATAAGCAATAAATAAATATATACACGAGTCTTTGAACTATTGGTCCTTAATAAATTATTTCGGTTGTCATGTCGAAGATGGGTCATGGCGCGCACGTCCAGCGTTAACCAAAATTGTATTTTCATTATGTCTTTTCCAATTGTCATAAACACATATCACATATCAAGCAACGTTGGGACAATCATGGTTACCATCATCAATGGCTCCTACACCAATGATGCTACCTCGTCGAGGAGGCGAGCCCGAACGCCATCGATAACGACTCCATATCAGTCACACATAGAACACGAGTCTAGACATCACCAAGGACAACTCCGCATCTACACCATGACATACGCCATTGGACACTAGCGAGCACATGATGCACGATATATGGTTTCCATAAAAAAATTATTTAGAAAAATGATTATAAAAAATATATCATTTTAAAGTTTATAGAAAATACAACATAAATAGACATGTAGCATTATATCTTTGATTTCTATTAATGTTTGGTAGAATTTTTTTTCTCCCGTTACAATGCACGGGCATTTTTACTAGTAATTAATAATTTTAAAAGTCAAAATTTCTTTCTGCCCATGATTTCTTCCACCCTCTTGTGACCGTCTCCATTTCCAATACGGGGTGAAACCGAGATATAGTCCCGATCAGAGTTAAGCTAAAACTGAATCCGTAACCATCCAAATATGCATCAATTGAATAAGTCTCACACTCGCAGATTGCTAATACAAAAAATGTGTGCTTGTTTCGTAAAATCAGAGGTAACTACAATACAAAGTCATCCTTATTTCTCTACTCCCGCCATACTCAAAAAGGTTGTCATTTTGGACAAGGTTTAGGTCAAACGTTAGAAATATAAATCATGAATAACTTTTAAAATATTGAGTTTAGAAATATGAAAATTATATAAATAGATTTATCTTAAAAAGATACTTTTGTAAAAGTATACACATATTACTTTTTGATAAATATTTTTATAAAAAACAAGAGGTCAAAGTTGTATTTTGAAGACCATGTCACTGTCCAAAACGACAACCTTTTCAAATATGGAGGGAGTACCTAATCTATACCTTATCTATAAATCACCGAAATTTCCACCAAATTTTTTTGTCCGCTCTTCTAATTTCTGTCCGCCACCAGCACTAGGCAAGGTCCGACTTTTTTCTATTTGTTAGTCATATCTAAAGTTGAAAAAAATATTTACCTCATTCAATAGATCATGTATGCATTAATTAGATTAAGAAGAGAAATCTTTGTATCTAAAACTTTCTTTATCTATCTATACTTTTTTTTGTGACTTTTTATCTATCTATACTTTACAAAACTAGAATTAAATAAGAATATATTTTATATATTACCTCCAAGAAAATAATAGTTGATTATAGGGGCTATTGCGTTTCTACCCTTATTTTGAAAGTCCGTTTTGATTTTACCCTCGCTTTTCGTCATATTACATTATTACCCTCATTCTGTTAGAATGAACTCTCAGTTTACCCCTCTTTTAGATGTTTTGGTTAAAAAAATAAAAAGAAAAGAGAGAAAAGGAGAAGGTAATAAAATTTGGGACAACAGTACCCTTTCATTCACGTACGACGGCCCTTCTTCTATTCTCGTTCCCCGACTCCTTCCCGTATCCCTCACGCGCACGGACGGAGCCGCGGCTTGGGCGGCGCTGCCAAGCGGCCAAGCCTGCCCGCACGGAGGCTCGACCGGAGGGGCGACAGGGCAACACCATGCGGCATGCACGGAGCCGCGGCAGATGGGCCTATGCGGCCTGGCCACGCAGCAAGGAGGAGCCGGGCGCCCTGGGCGGTGCGCCTAGGGTTTCCCTGGGCGGCACGCCTAGGTCTTCCATGGCGGTGTGCGCGAGGGGTTCGGCAGGGTCGCAAGGGTATTTTCGCAAGGGAAAAATTGTCCTTGTCAAACCCATTTAACACCGTTAGCTGTTGTTAACACAGTAGGGGTAGACTGATCGTTCGTTTTTATAAAGTGAGGGTAAAAATGCAACATGGCGAAAAGCGAGGGTAAAATCAAAACGGACCTTCCAACCAAGGGTAGAAACGCAATAGCCCCTTGATTATAACCTTAATCTAATTAAATGGAAGTCTAACAGTAATTTTGGTGTACCATAGCAAAAGCCTTAAAAAAATAAACACAATGTTCATGGACATGTAGTGTTTTGACTTCAGAATAAAGATGATGTTATTCATTTGACATGCATTATTCACTTGAGAATGAAATACAAGCTGAAGCTTGTAACTTTTTTGCAAACAAAAATACTAGTACAAGCTGTAACTGGAAGGATAAGGAGCATGTAATTTCAGATAATGCCCCCTACGAGGAACTTGCTTAATAATTTGCTCCAAGAATTTCGTTTACCACGCGCTCGAGCGCAAATTCATCTGAGATCATACCCTTGTGCGTCGTGTTGGGAATCAAAATTGAGTTGAAGTAACGCTGATCAGGGTCATCCCCAATCAACCTCTTCAATGCCAACACGGTCTCCAAGTTGATCTGCCCATCGCCGTCACCATTCACGAGTTGAGGCTTTGCAGTGAAGTTGCCGTCCCAATAAACCAGCTTATCTACAGTCGCCACGCCGACGCCATTGATACACGTCATCGGCACAAGTGGCGCCCGAAGACCCAGCGTCACCGGCAGCGCCCGTGTCCGGTATCGCGCCACCTCGCCGTCTGAGAACCCCACCGCCGCAAGAAACTCCGGCATGTTGGCGGCGGAGTAGTTCTTAGCATGCGTGATCACCAGGGGCGCGTCGCCGTACACCTTGGGGGACGGCAGGAGGGAGAACATGCTGGCGAAGCTCCTATTCCCGTACGTCAGCACGCTTCCCGGCAACGACGACGGCGCTGGCCCCCCGATACTAGCGGCGAGGGGCCACATGTTCAGCGGCGAGCCGCCGACGCCGAGGCAGAGCATGACGAAGTGCTTGACGTACCTCCTGCGCCACGCCAGGGGGCTCCGGTCCAGGAACACCATGGTGAAGAGGCCGCCTAGGCTGTGCGTCACGAGGATGACCGGCTTGCCTCCGTTCCTCTCGCTGGCGCGCTCCACGAGTTGCCTGAAGCTGGAGACAAAGTCAGAGAACACCCTGGACGCTAGGCCGGGAGCTGTCGGCGCGTACCGGAAGTCGTACGGGGCGCCGAACAGGTTTCGTCCCTCTTTGTATCCCACACCTTCCAGTGCCTCCACCAGCCGTTCCATGCAGACGTTCCTGGAGGTAATCGAGGTGACAGGTGAGGATTCCATTCATCATCTCGATCCATATCCTTCCTAGGAGGAATACAACGCGTGTGCTTGCTTACTTTCGGGCAGGGTCGTCGAAGCGAAAACTGCGGGTGGCGCCGAAGGACACGACACGAGTCTTGACGCCGCGCACGTTGCGGTAGTCGCCGGCGGCGGGGTCGTATGATAGCCGGAGCTGGTCCGCGTAGCACGGCAGGAGCGTGGGGTCCTCCTGCAGCGCCGTGAAGTTCTCCCACAGCCGGAACCACCGTCGTCCCTGCTTCCGTATGCCGCAGCCCGGCGTCGAAGGCTCGTACTCGTCGGTGAGCTGTGCGTCAAGCTGACCGCAGGTGTTACCCGGCACCAGCACGACCGGATGGAGGCTGCTGGAGCTGGACAGTGCATCGACAGAGAAGAGCATGGCAAGCAGGAGGACAAGGGGGAGACGACGCAGCTGCGGCGGTGGCGGCGACTCCATTTGCATTGGGACAGGTGACTTCGCTGTGTCTAGCTAATGGAGAATGGAGATGATGACGATGCATCGAACTGATTCTTAGCCGGCCAACCCGGCTCTTCTAGTGTATTACCCAGAATATAAACATTAAATTTGTTCCAAAATGTAAACACTTTTGAACCCAAAAGTCTAATCCCAGAGATTAATTAATAATTAATCAGGGACAGCCAACCAGCCAGTCGATCAGAATTGGTTCGTCAAGAAATTAATTAAGCCAATCAGGAGCGGACCTGGATGTTTAATGAGACGTGATGGGCTTCTCTGTTTCCCGAATAACTCCATTTTAAGTGCAAGTCAAACTAGAAGGGGCCTGACGATCGATGACACTTGGAGGCAGGAGCGGGAGCGGCAGGGGGCGGCGGCGTGCAGGCAGGGTTGGCGGTGCAAGGAAAGGGAGAGAGAAGGGTAGGGTTGACCCCTTTCTTTATTAATTTAATCTCAATAATTATATCCTATTTATAGTTGACTAGTTTCAACCCTAAACTAACTCAATTTTAGGAAACCTGGTGAACGACGAGATGGTGGCGACTCGGGGTCGAAAACCCCCCTCCCCCCCCCCCTCTCCCCCGCGTCCTAAGGGCCGTGCGGCCCACATGCGGCGGCGGCCAGGTTGCCCCCCTCCGAGTTGGCCCAAATTCTTCCTCAATTTGCTGAGCCGTCGTTACATTTGTTACTGTACTCCGCCATTTTCCGCTCGTTGCTGAGGAACTCCAGAAGGTCAGGAAGTAATGGCGATGCTGCTACAGTAGAGACGGCCGATGAAGAATATAAGGTGCGTTGCCAGCTTCGCATTCTGCAACTGCGAGGGCGATGGAGCGCAGTTCGTGCTATTCTTTGATAGCTTGACGGAGGCGGTCAAAGATGACGTTGTCGCGCCTAGCGTAGTTGTCGAGGACGTTTGGCAGACGTGCTTGTTGCGCTCGATGGGTCATGATTCGTGGTTAGAGTGTTGTCGAGGGTGCCTGCAGCGAATGAAGTTGATGTAGTCGTGGTGGAGTTGTTGGTTGTCTCCGGAGTTGTGGAGGTGTGGAGAGGATGTGCCAGCATCCATCATGGTCGCATGTCATGGTTCTGTTACAGAAGTCCCAGATGACACGCCCCAGGCTTGCGAGCCATGTTGTGCCGAGGATGACGTCAACGTCATGGCAATGTCGATGAGGTACGCGTCGATGGTGAAGACGTCAGAGGCGATGCATAGTGGTACTGTGAATGAAGCAGAGCAACATGACACCTCATTCTTGCTTCCAACCAAGATGGTGGTGTTGATGCGTTGTTCTCGAAGGCCGTTGTTGCGGGCGATGTTGATGTCGATGACAATGTGTGTAAATCTGGAGTTGACGAGGACGTGGATGCCTGATCCGTTGATGAGCCCTTTGAAATATAGGGAAAAACCTTGTAACTCGAAATTTCTTTTACCCATTAACATCATGAGGCTGTCGTTGGTGGAGTAGGTTGGAGTTGCTGATGGCGACTCACAGCGACAGTGTCGGGTAGGGGGGCGCAGCCACCAGTTGCTGCTGCTCTGGGCGACGTCCAGCTGCGTGAACGGTTACTTGGTTGATGCTGATTGTCGGGAGAGTAGTGGTTGAGGTGTCTCTCATTTCAATCTCGATGCTGCTTGTCATCATAGTTAGTGTCGGTGCATCCTCCGTGTTCCCCATCTTTTGGAGATGGGCGTTGACGTCGGCGAGCTCCCCTTAGAGAGCATCCATCTTGCATAGGGTTTCGGCGGCAAAGTTCTAGAGAAGCTTCTCAATCTCTGAAAGCTTGGCCATGGCAATAGCGTGGGGATCGAACTGGTCGTCCAATACCAGGTATAAGGAGCCTGACGATTGATGACATGTGGAGGCAGGAGCGGGAGCAACGGGCAACGGTGGCGCTGGCGGTGGCAGCGTGGGGCGCCACTTCAGGTAGGGGCGGCGCAGGGAGAGAGAAGGATAGGGTTGACCTCCTTTATTTATTGATTTGATCTCAATGATTACATTTCCTATTTATAGTTGGACTAGTTTCAACCCTAAGCTAACTAGAAAATCCATATAAAACGGATTTTCCTTTTACAATTCCATCTCTATTTTATTTATCTAACTATTCTAATTCTGGAAGACTCAATTTTAGGAAACCTGGCGAACAAAAACATGGCAGCGGCTCGGGGGTTGCACCCCCTAACCTGCCCCGTGTGTGCACCCTAAGGGTCGTGCAGCCCACGTGCGGCGGCGACGGCCGGGTTGACCCCCTCCTGGGTCCGAGTTGGCTCAAATTCTTTCTCAATTTGCTAGGCCATCGTTGTACTTGTTAGACAAACTTTTGTATATATTTGACTTACTTATAAGGAAAAAATAAACAGGTTATTGTTGTAGCAAGAAGCTTGCATGGAGAAAAGATTTGTCGATCCCCACTGAATTGCAGTTTCAGTAACGGTCCAAGGCACATTGGTACACCTCCAGACCTCCCATTAATCAACACAGAGCTAAATCGATTGCTACAAAAATTTAACCAATATTATGGTCCTCTCTAGTTCATACACACCAATATTTCATAGATGCTTGTAGCATAAAAAATGGACAAAGAGTAGCTGCGTGTATATAAAAATTGACAGTCAAGAGGAGTGAAATCTCGATATGAGCTTGAACATTTTCTCAGATGCTTCTTGTGATGAAGGGAACAAATTTTTTCGCTGATCATGTGTCGCTTCCACCAAATCCTCTACAATTAACACAAAGGAACTGGTCCATTAGAAGAGAATACACAACAAAACATTGTAGTGTCATGCTTGCTACACATTTCATATCATGAACTAGTGAGTTGCATTCATCTCCCTTATCCCTCTACACATGAAATGGACCAAACAAACATGCTCACTCACCTCTTTATCACAAGATTAAAAAAGGTCGAGATATATTGTACATACAGAGAGAGCTATGAGCAAACCTAGCAAAATGGACATGGGTAGCAAAATTCCAACACCATAACATGAATAAAAAAGTGACAAGGACCGAGTGACATGTACTATAGATCCTCTACAAAATTAGAGGCATTATTTTTTATAAACAAAAAAGCCTACTTGCAGCAAATAAGATCAGGAATACAGCTCAGACACTGACCAATCTACCAATGTAAGAAAAATAACATGGGACAGTAAGTTCTTTCAGTAAGATTAGAATGATACATAGTAGGTTGTTTGCTCTGAACTAAAATAGAACACATGATAAAGTCCAAGATGCTCCTCAATCTTCATACCACATGTGTCATGTAGCAAGTTCTCGGCCCTAAACGTTTTTTGAATCTTTTTAGCACTGGGAAGAGAAGAGGTATGCTTAAGTATTTTATCTTGGTCGAGAAAGGGCATTAGAGCAGGGACAAGAACTAAGAAAAACTTCACATCTTCTTCTTCCTCTTCCTACCAGAAGTTCCTAAGAAGCTACTCCCAAGAAGCCATCTAGTGTTACATATATATAATGTCATTCAAGATTATTCAGTTAACAAAAAAATGTCTTGTCCAGGAAAAGCATAAAGTTACTAGCACATGGGTTCCAAAAAATGTGATATAATGGCAATCCCTGGCAGACTAAAAAATATAAATACAGTGGACAAATCATTTAGTACTAACTAAATAAAGATGGAAATTCATTTCCTATACAATTGTTAACCGGATGCACTAACATATCAGGTATTGTGTGCTCCAACAATATGTATTGCTACTAAAAATCAACAACTGTTGCTACTTATATTCCTAGGCCCTTACACATCTATATTTTGGCTACAAAAGACTATTAGTTCCTAGGCCATTTTCATATCAAATTCTATCCCAAAAATGAATTTAAATAACAACCTATACAATTTCTACTAGTAGAGGTAGCCAATAACCTCGGTACTCTCCATCTCTCTCTCTCACACTCCCTTCATACTAAGTAGCTAGAGCTAAGATAGGAGTAGAGCTCTTCCTCTTCTTGCTACATTGTATTTCTCTTGTGTTGTATGCTGAATGGGATGGTCTCTTGAGAAGGGGGGATGTCCTCTTTATATAGGTGGAGTGAGGGGAATGTTCATCGAATATTCCCCCCATAAATTCCCAAAACCGTCCTCCACCCATGTCTTCATGCAATGTAACTGGCATTCCACCACTGCACCACCCTACTAGGCAGTAAAGAAACCATTGTTGGTATTTCTTAACATCACCGCTAAAATATCAATGACACCAGAAATGCCTGGTGGGGGTTATCTTATGACTATTGGATTATTCCGCAAGCGCATAGAATACACCATTGTAGCAATTCATCGAGGATGAGTATTCCAAGGTATCATTATTTGTTTTATCCCAAGGGAAAGCAAGTTAGGATTGTTTAGAGAGAGGAGATATCCTTATGTTTACGATAACTTAGAACCAGCTAGTGTAATAGGGGGTAAGTGATAGATATGATAAATAAGGTAAAAGTGTGACACTGATCCTAATCTGTGGTAACTGGTAGTGTTAGCTAGGTGGGAGGACAACGAGTGAGTATAGGACTCCTATGTTTCTAACCTGACTCTGGTGGACTCAATCCTAATAGGTAGTTGAAATAGCTGAACTGACCCTTACTACTTGTGTGATGGGAGGAAATGAGAGAGTAGGAGATAGAACCCCTACTCAAGCGAAGCCAAACTTATGTACACCCTGCCTTTTAAGAACTAGCCCCTGCGTGATGGGAATCCTAATACCGAGCAGGATCTGTCACCTCCCGCCAGTGCGCCCACAATCGTTCCGTCTAGACCAGCGACCTCCAACGATAGGATTAAGTATGAACACCACGTTCACACTTACTCCTATGACTCGAGCTAACGATCAAATTAGCTAAAGCTCCTACGAATAAGACGTTGATCTACACACAAGGAGTTGGTACAGGGACCAATCCAACTAAGACTACTACACTACTAAGACTTAGTATACTACAAGACTACAGAAACTATAGACTTGCACTAAGTAAATACTGAAAGTAAATACTAAGCAAAGTAAATAAAGACTAATATATTAAAGTAAGTACTGAAGGAAAGATACAAGAGCTATACCAGACACTCCAGAAGACGACTCCGGAGACCCCAAGCTTGCTCGACTCGACTCTAACTCCCATTCTAGACTAACAACTACTCTAGCTTGATCTCAAGAGAGAGTATACTTCAAGAGATGGTTACAAGTCTGAACTCAACACATATTTATAGTGGGAGGTGTAGTAGGGGCTACTCCACCGCCACGTCAGCGATCCGCATGACGTTGTCTTGGAGCCCTTGGATGCAACCGACCTCCAAACCGCCTCAAATTGGATGGCTTGGATCAAAGAAACACGTGGGGGAAATGGTGAAGTTGGTGGGAGCCAACCGACCTTGGTTGGCCACTGGGAGGGGGTTGGCCGACCCCCCTATGGCAGGTGGGGCCAGCCTAGGTCGGTTGGCTGGTGTCCCCACTTGTCATGAAGTCTGGTTCACCAAGTTGTTGCACTTTGTCACGTCGGTTCTTCTGACATGTGGACCCATGGATCCGTGTGCTCCTGATTTCCACCATTGAGAAGAAGCACACCTTGATCTGATAGCTGAGATTAGCTCCTGGGAGGTTGCCTTGGATCATGCCTGCGTGGCACATTGAGGAGGCCACATAGGGGGATCGGCCGACCCCCAATGTGGACCCTTCTTTGCTTCATTTTATGTCATTTCATGCTCCCTGCAAATCACAAGCTAAGAGTACAAGTGAAACTAGTTATTGATAAAATATGTTCGTGAATGTTTAATCTCCCTTGGAACCGAGGCATGTTGATGTTGTTTCTGATGTGCATTTATATGCTATAATTACCATCAACAACCGCCTCACCAAAGACAGGCCTAGATGGTAGAGGTCGGGGTGCGCCTGCGCTTAGGGTGCTGCCTCTGGTCAGGGTCCTCTGGCTAGGCTTGGAGCCCAGGACCTCGCCCGTAGTGTGGACTTGCCTGGTTGTGGTGTGTAGGTTGGGCTTCTCTCCTTCTTTCTCTTGTTTTGCCTTGGGCTAAAATAGGTTTAGGCCTTGTTTAGTTGCCCGAATCGGGGGTGGCCGATTCTACACGGTCCGCACTGTAGTAATTTTGTTTTTATGTGCTAATAATTGTCTAAATATTGATTAATTAGGCTCAAAATGTTCATCTCGCAAAGTACAAAAAAACCGTGTAATTAGTTTTTTTTATTTCATCTACATTTAGTACTCCATGCATATGGCGGTATTTTGATGTGATGGGGAATCTTCTTTTTGTATAGTGGAATTTGGGGGTGAATTTGGGTATCTAAACAAGGCCTTAGTTATTTCTTTATTATTTTCTCCATTTTTGGCCTATTGTAGGTGTATTTCCATATAAGCCACTGCCAAACAAGTGAAGCATCAAAACTCATGAAGTTGATTAGTTATAAGCCCTATGCTTTGTTTTATTAGAAAGTTAGCGGCTAAAATCGGACTTAAGGACCACTAACACAGGTCTCTCGGCCCATGTCTTGGGTCTAGATCTTAGGCATATCATCATGTGTGTGACAATTTTGCTAAAGCTGAGTGGAAGCTCACATGTGAATTGCCTGGCTCCGAGGCGAGGCATTCTGGGGATGAATGCTGGCTCTCTGGGTTGCAGGGGTGTGCTCCAGCTAATATGTTTGTGTGTGCTTCTTTTGTGAGACTTGGGTTTTGTCCCATGTGTCATCGGTAGGCGGAGTTGCAAGGATTCGGTTGTTTACGCAGATGGCTCATCAGAAGTTTCTCCACCTATTCCCATTTGTTTTGTTTGCGTTGGTGTTTCATTATTGCTCCTTACCAATTTGCTATGTGAAGGTGCATGACTTCACTCGGTGTGTGTGTGTGGGGTGGGGTGGGGGGCTTCCTTTCCAATTTGCTACGTGCATGTGCGTGACTTCGCTCGGTGTCAAGGCGTCTTGGTGTTACGTGACCCATGAGTGTAAGCTAGAAAGCTAGAGGTTGTGTAGTGGATTGCACATTGGTCACAATGTGGAGCGTAGGCAGAAGGGACGTGTGAAAGAAGAGAATGATCCTTCTGATCGTGTTAGTGTGTGGGTTTATGTTTGCAAGTTGCACTAGTAGTTCATGTGATTTGTTTTCTCAGGTCGGATGCTCCTTTGCTATGATTGATTCATTGCTTTGTCTGGATCATGATCTGTTCGGCGTCTCGGCGGAGTGCAGTATCTTTGCCTGAGCCTCTGTGCTGTGTTTGTGAGTACCACCTACAGTCGAGCAGAATCTAGAGTCCCTCGTGTTAGATCCAAAGGATCACTAGCAGTGAGATCTAGCAGGGTACAATAGGAATTCGGGATACAAAGTGTATAAACACATTGATACATGAAGAACAGAGATACTAGAGAGAGGGGAGAGAGGTGGAGGGCAAACCGACGAGTGGAGATGCTGAAGTCCGGTGGTGCAGTGCAGTGGCAGCAGCGACGCCGGTGGGGCTTCCCGTCGCTAGCAGTGCCGCCCTCTCGATTGGTCTAGGGTTAGGACAGTGAGGTGGCGGCTCTGGTGAACCTCGTGATTTGAGCCAGTGGTCCCCACCTCCTCTTATAGGCACTGTGCGACAGGGGCCCACCAGCCTTCTATGGGCCGGACGCCCCCCGATCAGGGCGCGAGGTCAAGGCCCAAGTGGCCGTTGGGCCATCTTGGTGAGAGATCAACCTAACATTCTCCCCCTTGATCTCATCTTACTCTTTATCTGTACCTTTTGTCTTAAACTCTTAACTCCTTATTCATTCCATCACAGATTAGTGCACAGAGCTGCTTCATCGTCACGGTCTATCGCCGATAGACTTAACAACTACAAATACACTTCTCTGATCTGAAATAAATTTCTTTTATTCTTTGGGCCATTTTGTTGTCCGGAAATCAGAGGCTATACCATAAACCCATGTCGACCGTGTGTTCTCCGAACGCACCGGGTGGTAAGCCTTTGGTAGGCGGATCCGCAAGCATTTGCTTGCCACTATCTGTTCATTACTTTCAATATGATTCCTGGTCGTCTCCTTTACAACGTTTAACCGTCGTCAATGTGTTTGGCGGCACAATTGACTCATTGTCATAGGAGTGAAATCTGTTGAATGGTTATTGCTATTATCAACCATTATTAACTCTGGGCACAAAACCTCTTAACCATTTCGCCTGTCCTGTAGCCTCATAGCTCTGTATTACCAGTGATGTCTTACTATTATCTTGCATCTCAGATGATGCATCAACTATTTTTCCTTGGAGTTTTTCCACAACAGAGCTCCAAGTGCGAGTGTTAGTAACTGTTGTGGACTTACTACACATCTCGCCAAAACTTAACTATGTACCCGCAACCATTTGAGAGTACTTACTTGTCTTATTATGCATGAGGCTTACTATACATTGCATAATTGCAAGGCATTTCTAAACTCCACTCCAGTGATCTATATCTGGAGTAGAAAACTGCCAAAACTATCCCAAATACATGAACTGTGTCAAAAGTAATATTCTTTACTTGTGCACTCTTCAGGATTCCAACAGCAGAAGCAACAAACTAGATTTTCTATTACCCTTGACTATAGGAACAGGCATATGTATACTTGTATGTATGCTTCGTATCTTTAAGAATTCTCTCAGTGCATGTGTTTGCTTTAGTTCTAATACCCCTTTTCTCATATCTCGGTGAATTTCTTTCTTTCTTTCTTTCTTTCGAACATGGGATGTTCACCAAGATGATTCTTACTAAAACTAGAGGATAAGAACCCCTTCTTTTTCCAACAGTGGATTAGCATTATTGCTAGCAAGCAAAATGTCATCCACATGAAGGATTAGGAAAACAAATTTCCTATTCTTAAACTTTGCACAAATACAACTATGCTCTATTTGTCTCTCTCGAAAACCTAAACTCTTCTAACTGATCCTTCAACTTTAAATACTACTATCCGAGAGACTTGCTCTAATTCATGAATAGAATTCTTTAGGTGATATCTTTTACAATCTATTCTTTCCATGGCCAAAACCTTTGAGTTTAGCCATATGAATGTTTTCATACAAATCCTCTTTCAAGGATTTCATCTTTATCTCTATCCGATACAATTCTAAAATGCAATGTATCACTAAGGCTATTATGATTCTAAAATAATTCTTGCATTCACTCTGCAATCTATTAACTCTCATTGAGTAAATCCATCGCCATGAGTGGCGCTTTAAAACTTTATATAATCCCTCCGAGTCACATTTGTTTTGTAGACCCATTATAGCCTACTGTTTTGGCTCCTTTAGGAATTTATTCTGAATCTCAAAAAACATCATCTTTTCTATTTATATCTTTCTATATTTTCTTTGGAGTCACATTGATCTTGTAGACTCATTACAGCCTAATATTTTGGCTCCATTAGAAATCCTTTCTAATTCCAAACATGGTTGGTACTTTCTACCTCATATGGCTTCTTCAAAAAATGATGTGGGATCACCAGCTATCTAAATTTGTTTACTATCGTAGACTTCAATATGCCAATACTTCAAGACCTTTAGGGCCTTGGTTATTGACATGTCTTTCATATGGGTGGAGCTTATTAATTGCTCTTCCTCATTAGCGACAACAGTCTTTATAGGATCCTGAAGGACAGGTTTCTTATGTTCTTTTATTGTCACCATGGGAGAACAAAACTTGCTCATCTGGATTCTTTCATCTTCCAGGGAGAACTAAAAGTGCTCCCCCAGATTCTTTTATCTTCTAGGAAGACTAAATATGCTCCCCTAGATTACTCCATCATGTAAGTTAGTGTATCTGTGACTTTCTTATTTTGGGTTTGTTCTGTTATAACTTATCTTACGGTGCTTTTGAGTACTGTCTCTATATCTCTGCGCTATCTTTCTATCGGAACTATAAAGATCCAGGAATTTAGCCATTTCTGTGCTTAGGGGTATCGTTATTGCGACCGTTGTACTCCCTCACGAATCACATTCTTATTTTATAGATCACTTTTGCTCTCAATATGCATGGAGAATTGTATTTCTTTAATTATCTTTCTAACTGAGTATCTTTTCTATTTGAGTATCTTTCTCTAGTTGTCTTGATCTTACATACTCTCCCCCTCAAAATGTGGCATAAACTTTTACACCACAATTTCGAAACTGTTCTAAGATTCTTTTGAACGAGAAAACTTTCCTTTACTTACTCTATCCACATGACTATGTCATGCGACAAGGATATTTCTTAAATATGTTGGGAGTACACTTTTCTCATTCACTATATGAACTCAATAGAGTCATTCTTTTAGTATCATCTGTTTTGCAAGTCATACTTGCATGTCATTCTTTTCTCGAGGTTTATATTTAATATTCTTTTGTCCTTAAACTCAATGAGTGAAGGCATATAAATCTTTATAACTCTCATCATATTAAATTACCAAATTCAGAGATAGTTCTGAAACTCTTTAACACACATGTTTAATCCAACTTTGGTCAAATCAAACATGCATATTGCTTACACAACTCTAAAAACTGAACTCTTTATAGATAGTACATGAAAAATATTTCATCTCATATACACTTTGACACAATCTGTGCCTCTGATTGCTCCATCTGTTTTTTTAATCAATATGGCTCTTTATCTTACTGCCCTCATAATGAAAGCACGAAGATCTTTTATCTGAAAGGAATTGAACAATAGTCATTAATAATACTTATTAATCTTTAAAACTTTGAGTTCTATTCTATATTACCGTTGGGCAGAAATAGAACAAAACATCAATCTTTTACCACAATTCCACATCACCGTTGGGCAGAAATGAAATTAAGATATAAAACTTAATTATCTGAAAACTTATTCTACTCTTAAAATTAAATTCTCCCGTTGGTTCGAATTTAATTAGAAGATAACCATCATCATTGCAAACGGAAACTTGAAAATATAATTATCTTCTTTTAGGAGCATTTCTTAATCTATATCTATTCTCTGAAAGTGGATCACTCGATGTAAAATCTATTCGAGACTTTGAGCTTAAACACGAGCTCACAAATAACTTATAATATTGTTATCATCAACGTTGGTCGAAGATAACAATATTATAATTTTCTCGAGTAGTTGTTTCTTGCTCTTAATAAATGAATGCATAATAATCTCTTAAAACATCATAATAGTATCATTAATCAACGTTGGTCAATAATAATAATATTATAATAATCTGAAAAACATATCTATTTTTCAAAATTAAATTCTCCCGTTGGTTCGAATTTAATAATGAAAGAAAATTCTATAAATACGCAGCGGAAAAACATGAAAATATTCTTGAAGTAACAATCCTTGATCAGAAGCATTTCTCTTGTTCTATCTACTCTCTAAACAATTTATCTCGTTGGTTCAAAATTGAATAGAGAACCAAACTACACAAAAAAATAGAGTATTCAAAACTTGCTTCTGAAAACCAAGAAATCAATTCTATTAAGTTCACTGTTCATTTTGGCCTCGAGGCTTAGGTATTTTATATTCGGGTACTTACTTCTTTTCAATAGAAGTGGAGTGTGTCCTCTTTTTTTATTCATTAATTCGGCATGTTTGCTTCACAGGCGTCTACTTTGTGGTGTGCCATTGTGTTCCTAGAGAACATCTATCCACTAGTTGGGTCAGGATATCATGTTATTTGGTTTACATGTTTGGCGATGCTATTGGGATTTGGGACAATGGCTAAATAATTAAAAAAAAAATTATTGAGACTTCCATTTACTCCTATCCTATCCATAAGCCATATATATTACTACTCAAGCTTGAAACAGAAGACAACAAAACAAGAATGATCTCACAACTAAGAGTGCAGCAAGTAGAACTAGTTAATAATATGTGCAAATAATTGCAAGGGTGCACAACTTTGGCCCATAGGGACACAAGGCCTCCATCCAAACAACACATTAGTCCATAAGGGCAACTTTTCACACATTAGGCCTCAAAAATACTCAAAGAATGGTCAAGATGGATAGGAGTACTTGGCTTCACCTAGCTACACGTAGACCCCATTACACAACACACGGAATCTACTAATTGAACTGGTCCCAAAAAAGGCTCAACTTGTCATTTTCATTCATGACATATATATAGTTTGTACAAACAAGTTTGATAAAACAAAAAAAGGAACAATTCATAACTGGCTCAAGATGGTTATGCTAATCGAGTAAGTCCACTCTTGACATGAAACCTCACATAATCATTCTAAGTTATTCTCATTTTAGCTTCTTCTCATCTACTATATAGTTGATTAAACATTACAAGTTATAACTCATGAGAAGTGGTGACCTTGCCACATCCTCGACTTCCACAGTTGATGATTGAATAAGCATTTACGAATTTCAACTAGACAGTCATACTTCAAGGATTAATTGTAAGAAATAACAAGGTGATTCATGCAAGTAAGTGGGTTTCTATGTCATGACATCAATATAGAGGTAAGCTCTTGCACAAATACTTTTTTGACCAAAGTCGGAAGGGAAATCTTATCCTATTTTTTAATTTTTTTAATAATGTAGATCTGTTTAAAATCGCTGCTAAGAGGGAGTCGAATTTAGGTTTGCGTGCTACTTAAGTGCTCTAACCACTAGGCTCGAGGCCGTTTAGCCTCTTGCACAAATACTAGAAATATATAATCACGTTCATCATTCTCAAAGTAAAAGTCCATGATGCTTCAAGGCCTTACTTGAAGATTGACTTGCACCCCATGAGCTCAAGCTGGGCAAATTTGGCTAGGCACAAGGTTGGTGTTCATTGCAACGTTCACACAAACAATTAGGTCTTTAAATGCGGAATGTAAGCCCTACAAAGTAGCTAGGAGCAAACTATAATGAGAACAATCTTAACAGTCACAGATAAGTCCTTGCACAAACAAGCACAAAGCAAGAACCAAAGACATGAATCTATGAAGAATTGTTGCAAAAAAAGATATGAAACTATGAAAGTAATACAAAAAAATAATCAAAGATGACAAGAGACAACCAGATTTTCACAATGTGGTATCAAGGTGTTAGGATATCCCTCGTCCATATTGCTACATCCGCTAAGAGTATCCATCTTCCATCTCTAGAGTGGCGAAACTCAAAACATATAAGACACCAAGTCTAGCAAAGTTCCCACACAAGAAGTCAAGCAAGAGGCTACATGTAGACCTCTATATATGATGCACACTTGACCACTCAACATCTCCTCTTTACATATCCTTCCCTTGGTGTGCCAAGAGAACTCAGATGAATTCCTTTGAGGTGTTATAATAGAAGACAAACCCCATAGGATCAGGAGGTCTCGTTGGAAGAGTTGTATAGGCGATAGAGATCCGCTAGCTTTTTTTTTTTCAGGTTTGAAGGGATGCAGAAGGTGAGCGACGATGGATGCAACCCAGTAATGCACGCAGACACACTTAAATTTGTATCGTACGAGTAATGAGCAGCGCCAGAGTCGTCACCGTGAATGTAACGAATCAGTGCATCTGTGAACCGCAAGTACGCCATCGAGACGCCCCCTCGCCCGTCGTCGTACGATTGCAGCATGAATGCACGCAGCCTCAGCCCCTTGGCGTTCCCGTTTCCCACATCGGCACATCGACAGTGCACGTACGTACGCATAACCGCCGCATCATCTCATCACCCACGTACCAGTACAACATCCACTCCCACTCGATGTCCCGTCCCATCTATTTATAACCGGATGAATCAAGTTCGCCGAACAGACGCAGCACTTTCGTGTTGCCAGCAGTTGCCACGCCCACTCATACAAGCGCGAACTCGCGATCGCGTACCACTCATTACCATGGCGGCGGCGACGACGGCGAAGGAGGCAGCGGCATCCCTGCAGCCACGCGCGCCCATGCCCGTGCTCGCCGACGACGTCCGGGGCTTGCTCCTCGGTCTCCCGCCGGACGCCCAAGCGGAAGACATCGAGTACGTTCTGGTCGACGTCCAGCGGACGCTGACCCATCTGGACTCGAAGCGCTCCTCCCTGCAAGATCAGATCGCCGCGGCTTCCCGCGGCAAGCGCCGTGCTCCACGGAAGGCACCGGCCACTGCTGCCGTTCGCGTGCGGCCAGTTCCTGCGGCAGACAATGATCCCGGCGGGAGGTACAGCACGTACACCAGGGAGGGCGCCGGCGCCGTCCGGAGGAGGGTTCGGGGCAATGCCGGCGACGTCAAGAAGGAGCGGAAACGGTTGGAGGCCGTGTGGGGCGACCTGGAGGAGGCGCTCGTCGACGCCAGGGAGAGGCTCGCCCTGGAGCCTGGAGAACGAGCGGCTGCCTAGACCTCGCCCCTTGCGGTTCCGTGTATGCGTCTATCTTCATTTCGTTCTTCTACTCGACTTTGCTACTCTTTTTTTTTTTTCAGTGTGAAATGGTACTCCAGTTTCTGAGTGTATATAGGACCATGCATGCTGTTGTTGAAATTTCTCCTTTTAAAATTTTCACCAGTGATTTGGCACCATATGGTTTGTTTTCCTCGCGTCCTCTTGCGTCTTGATAGTGGTCCAGAGAAATGTACAAAAGCCGGATGCACAATGACGTCCTAGTTTGAACTTGTAATGGAATCTGCCGGTTTATTTCAGTTGTATGTAATTTTATGAATCTGATGTTGCGGTGTAATTTTGCTGACTACAGTAGTGGTTGTACGGTTTACTTGTCATGACGCTGAGTGATCACACGAATCCTCAGCGGCACATGCAATGGATCCGATGCAGCGGCCTGAACTTGACATGGCAATTCCATTTGTGTGTACTGCTTTTTCATGTTCAACAATGGCATAATGGTCCCCCAAAGATCACAGGGGTGTTAAGATGGATCCCATATATGTTTATTTGCCTCGTATAATGAACAGTAGATGAGAAACCTTATTAAGGGTCGTTGAAACTAGACAAGAATTAAGAGAAACCAGGTTGTGTTTCTCCAGATTATTAGGGGAAAAACGAGAATTGATTCCAAATAATTCTCTCTAAAATGTTTCTTTTTGTGACGTTTGGCAATGACCCAAGTGATTCTTGCCGCAAATGCACCTTAAGTTTATTAAACAATAATAGTCTCATGGCAACTAAATCATTTATATCAATTATTATTATACAAGTATGGTAAGATTTAAGAAATGTTTCAGATTATCAGAATCAATAGAATTGCAGTTTCGGGAAGACAAAATCGTTTCATAAAAGAATCTAGATCTTTACTGAATACTCTTGACCCATTTGAATCCCTTTATTTTAGAGGAATTGGAATCTATTTAGGAAATTAGGCTATTTGGCTTGAAATTTGAGATTCTATAACATGTAACTATGTAACCTATCTCAAATTTATTAGGTGGAAGATGGAAAAATGAATTCTATATATTCTTCTTTCTAACTTAAGTAAAGATGTAGATTTTATTTAACGAAATCTATCGATTGAAGGACCGGTAAATGCCAAGGGGGTGAATGGGACCCTCAAAATTTCTTTCGAAACTTTTGGTCCTTGGCTCGACAAAACATCCTAAGATGCGATACCCAAACCGGTGATGATCACGACCCTATTGAGAGGGTGGATGTTCCCTATACAAATCGGTGTTCGAACGGGCAAGTTACGGGACAAACAGCGAAATTGCTACAGCACTGGACAGTCCACTGTAACCTTGGACAGTCCCCGCTGCTGTCCGCTACAGTAAGCTCCGACAGTTCTCGCTGATGTACGCTACAGTAACCTCAGACAGTCCTCGCTGCTACAGTAAACTGCTCATGCTACATTACCTGGGGCAGTCCGCTACAGTACCCCGGACAGTCCGAGGGTCCAAAGTCGAAAAACACATTGTTCTGTCCAAAATTTGGAGACGAATAAAAAAACTCTATTGCGGACAGTCCAAAAAATAAACACGGACAGTCCGAAAGTCAAAAGTAAAAAACTACTCCGAGACAGTTTGTGATGCCAGAAAACAGATCATCCGAAAATCGCCACTTGCAAAGAATCATCCCGATCTCTCTCAAATCTGAAACCCTACAATCAAACTTGGTACATGTAATCTATAGGCAGTGGGTGAGCTATCTCTAAGAGATCATGGCTCAATTTGGAGAGAGTCGAGAGAAATCAAGAAGGGGGCGAAAAAAGCATTCTTGAAAGACCCAAAGCAAGAATCGCATAGAACTTTCGATCTCCTGAGGAATTGGTAAATTTTCTTCGGTGGAAAGATTCAACTCACATCATAGATCGGTAAGCACAAAAAGAACGGACCATATCGTCCAAGAAATGGAGAAATCAAGCTCAAAACTAGAAGGAGAAGAGGGAGCTCGGGAAGAACATGAAGAACACAAAATCCATCACAGAGACATAAACAAATCTTTACTCCCGGAGGAAACAGCGAGAACTAGGTGCCTTGCTTGCTGACAAATTGGTTTGAGCATGAATCAAAGATTTATGGACCTCTCTCTCACCAAGCAAATAGAGGAAGGAAACCCTAAAGAAGAAAATAGAAATGCAAGAGGTAAAGGGGGAAGGGAACCCCTCATCCTTATTTATGAGCACTATTATATATTTTCTTTTGCCCTTGGATACATAGAGTCCAAACCACTTAGCCAGGGGCATTATGGTTCGACTCAGACTTCACTTGATCCGACGACCACCGCGCCTTCTCACCGGTAGCCTCACTTCCACGCGATCTCCCCGATGCCGCCACGTGTCGTCCGTCCGCACTGGGACCTCCCGGGCTTTGAGGCGCAAACCCGTGAAACCCATCGCCGATGGTTTTGAGGCGAAACCAGCAAACTGTCGCTGATGGTTTTGAGGACAAACCACCAAACTGTCTGCGAGTAGCGTAGCCCGTACGCATCCCCCACCGTGTACACTTGCGCTTGTTGATGTCCCGGCTGTCAGCCACCACGACTAATCGCCCGGCTTCAAGGTCCCGCAGTCCAAGCCTCACGTCTGCCCTTCGCCGCACCCGGTCCGTCAGCACGGCACCCTACTTGACTTTCACCGCATCGTCGACCACCGTCTCCGAGATCAACACCTATACAACATAAGCTAAGAGACGCCGTTGTTTGACATGAAGTCGCGTGCCATGGTTATTAAGAACACACGCACACACACCACTTGTATTGGCATGTTGACAATCACTCAGCACAAAAACTGCTACATAATAGCTATGAAAAAGCCATGTGTTCACAGATTTTTCTTTCACAACTATACGTTATTACATGAATTCAATTTTGGAAATCAAACGGGGCCTTAGAGTGTACCATAGGATTAATATTCTTTTGGAAAAGTCTACTTTCCTCCCCCAACTATTGCAAAAGTTCAATTTTTTTCTCTCTTAACTGGAAAACCAAGAAAAACACTTTTAACTTTTTCACTTTACCTCACTAAAGTGGTTTTGAAGGTGATTTTGTCTTTTTCTTTTTATTTATTTTGGCTGAATATTTATAAAATCATAGTAAATTATAAAAATAAATCATGAAATGAAAAATCTAATTTGTTAGACTCCACATGAGTATATTACGCAGTGAAAATATAGTATGGTATACTTTAGTATAAAGTTTTTATTGTAAATTTAGATCTATGTTTTTAGTAATTAAATAGAATAATTCATAATTGCAGTTTCCATTGTCCAATTATGGTAAAATTTTTATGGTGATCCAATTGTTATATGCTTGAACTATTGTAATAATTTTATACTCATTGGATCACGTATAATTTAGTTATAGTTTTATTTAGGTTTAACAAGCATAAACGCTAAATAAATCTATGACTAAGTTATGCATCATCCAATAAGCATGAAATTTTTACCACTATTTAAATATATAATAATTAGGCCACCATAGAAGTTTCAACGCAATTGGACAATGGAAACTGCAATTATGAATTGTTCTAATTAATTATAGAAAAAGATAGCTCTAAATCTAAAAAAACTTTATACTAAATTATATCATATTATATAGATCTACTCATGTAGAGTAAAAAAAAATTCAGATTTTCTATTTTATGATTTTACAAATATTAAGCCGAAATAAATATAAAAAATAGACTTTTGTAATAGTTAGGAGAGTGAAAGATCCTTGTGCTTTGTGATCGGATCGTGTTACTGTAAGATTCTAAGATAATAAAAAAAAGATTCTAAGATATAAATTGGGCCAGATAAAACGAACAGGCCATATTAGCTTTTCGTGCTTCTAAGCATCACCTGGGCCGTCAAAAAGGCCTAAACGTGCGTGCTGTACGGTTTTCACTTTCTTGGAAGCCCATCTCATTCTCCTCCCGGCCGCCGCAATAAACCTCCAGCAAGAAACCCCACCGCTCCTGGCCGCCGCCGGCTCACCGGAGACAGCAGCATCCAAATCCATGGCCTCCCGCCGGGCGCTCCACATCCTCACGGCGTCCCGCGGCATCGCCTCGACCCCGCACCTCTCGTCCTTCGGCTGGTTCGACAAGATCAAGTCCACCATCACTGGCAAGAAGCCCGAGGAGGGGTCATCCTCCTTCACGCTCATCCGTAAGTCCCCGACACGCCCGAGCGCTGCTCCGGCTCCCTTCCCGTAGGCTAGTGGCGGTGCGGCGGCTTGACCGGCCTCTGCTCGGTTTCGGTTTGATTTGCAGAGTTCGCGGACTCGATGGAGAAGGCGAGGAAGCTGGGGACGTTCAAGAACTTCGTCGCCGGGCGGGCCAGCGAGGCCACCGTCGTCAACGCCTTCGAGAAGCACTCCGCTGTGCTGCGCTACCTCGGCGCCATCGACCCCACCGGCGAGGTACGCACTGATCTGATTATCTTTCCTTTCTTTGGATACAGTGCTTGCTATTTGGGATTAATTGTCTGCACCGTGATTTTTATACAGAAACTTCAAAACACTGACAAGATTAACGCGACCAAGCACTGCAACTGCACGATTGCTGATGTGGAGCAAATTCTGGCCAAGTACACTTGGGCTAAAGAGGCTCAGAAGAAGATTGAAAAGCTCAAGGAAGAAGGGAAGCCATTACCGAAGTCGTTTAATGAGGTAACTCTAGGAAGCCTGACAACCATACCGAGCCATTGCCTTATTATACTTGTGTGGTATGATATGCAAAATGCTATTGGACTATTGGGGATTGTTAACACGTTTGATTTTATTATATATTCTACTATGCATTGAAGTGGGCTAATGGCATTGGACATAATGAAAATAAGAATTAAACGCATACCAGCAACAGATTGGAAGGCAAAAGACAAAAATACCAATAAAGTACATAGCATGTTTTGAGTAATGATAAATTATAGGCACGTTCAGCTGGATAAAGAACATTATACCATACAGAAAGTGAGGTGTGGTGTTGTGAATATATAGAGAAGGAAATGCAGTAGCTTTTGTTTTTCGTTCTCATTATGAGATTATTATTCATCATTGAACATCTTACTCAACTGTTACATCCAATTGTCGGCAGGTTAGTTATGCTTTAATGCCTTTTTCACTTTTTCCAGTTTTTGTGCGTTTTTGGTATATCTGACTCCTGATTTGCTCCATTTAGCAAATGCTACTCTTAGCTTTCTCTTCATTGTAAACAACTTTTTGGATTATGTTTAAGAAACTTTGTAAACAACTCAATGTAATTTTACTTGGGATGGGAAAAGTGTTTGATGGTACCATATATGATTCTTTCTTTCTTCTATTAACATCAGATTCTAATCTCCTTGATTACCTTGCATGAATAGTTTTATCTTTATTTAGGTTTTTTTTTTGGATTGTGCTGTTTGAAATTTCTAATCATACCTTTTTTAGATCCAAAATCTTATGGGTTCTACACCAGTGGATGTCGGCAATTCTAATCTGGCAAAAAGTGGTCAGATAAGTAGGAACGCCCTCTGCCCATGTGGTTCTAAGAAACGATATAAAAGGTTTGACATTTCAAGAACTGTTTCCATTACGAAATTGCACATGCCTTTCTTTGATTTATAACATTTCCAATTGTTGCAAGTGTCATGTGCTGTAATGCCTTAAATATGGTTATTTGTGGATGATAACCCACACGTATATTTGTTGTACTATATGAATATGCATGACTTTAGAGTAATATTATAGCATTATAGTATTATATGGAAATGCATATTTTGATAGGATAACCTCTCCCACTTTTAGTAGTTAAAATGAGGATACTCTGATATATGATGGGACTATGGTTTTTTCCCCTTTTGTCTCTGGATTCTTGCTGGCATACCATAGTTTAGTTTGTTTCCCTTGCATTATTATGACAATTTGTTCTTTTATGCCTCCAATGTAAAGGTGCTGTGGAGCTTCATGAGGTGAACAATCCTCACGTTCACAAGCACATGCAGGCCAGGTCTGTTTTAAGCTCTTTTTGGAAACTCTTCCAAGCTCTTTCGGGGACAACATTTGACTTTGAAACTTGCAATTTGTAAAGCACTATGAGCGAGCCCATGTTTCAGAAGAAGGATTTCACTTAAATTCTGTGGATTCTTGATGGGTGGTGTTGTTTGACGTTGATTCAGTTTGACCATGTATACGAATCTAGGTACTATATACCTAGCTCGTTTTCTGCAACAAGATTTGTTCTAGAATCATTAGTACTTAGCATTTTATATTCTACTCGGCAGCTTCATTTTTGATGGATGTGTTTGAATAAAGGCAATGGAGATCCTTTTCTACACATCTTACCTTAGCATTTTATGTTCTACTCAGCAGCTTCATTTTTTATGGATGTGTTTGAATAAAGCCCATGGAGGTCCTGTTCTTCACATCTTACCTTTTGTTGTTCTACTGAATTTAGTAATTTAACGGATTTACCATCTGCGAATTTGTCTTGCTTACTAAGAAACTGAATCTCTGTGAAACTTGTGCATTCTACATTGTGAAACTATAGTGTGTGCAAGCGCCACAGGCACACACCACAGACAAACATGTCACGCAGGGCCTCTTGCGGGAACTGCATATGGAATTTATACTACACCCCTCTAAAATGTATTCACTAAATTCTCTTTTAGTGACTAAAATAGGGCCAATAAAGTTTAGAGGCCTTTAGTCATGAAGGGGTAGCTAAAGGTGAAGTGTACATGGAATAGCTATTTTAGGTCTCTTTAGTGAATAGAACCAGAGAGGTCACTAAACTTTTAGAGGGGGTTACTAAACTTTAGAGGCCACTAAACTTTATAGAGGGATCAAACAGTACCCCCTCATGCACTTTTGTCGCTACATTAACATTCATGGTAGTATGATGAGGAGTCATATATGAGACAAGGAGGCCATGACATGGGATCCATGTCGTCAAAAGGGATAGTCACCACAAGGAGGAATCATGCCAAGAACTGTGCTGGATATAGTGACAGAACGAAGCCACTGAACGTGAGCGGTTGCGCAATTGCATCAGGGAGGAGGCCACATGGGGAAGGTACTCGACCGAGCTAGAGCCATGGCAGGTATATAGTCGTGCCACGGATGCCGCACTAGAGAGGGTGCTAGAGTGAAGCCAGTAAGCCACTGAGAAGGGGCCAGAAGGGCTAGGGACGAGGTCATTTGTGGGTAGGTATGCATTAGGAGAGGAACACTCGCATCGAAAAAGGAGCGAGCCACAAAGGATGTAGCCACGCCGGGGAAGACAGAGCCATGTCGAGATAAAGAAAGCTGACAATGGTGGAGGGTCAGGCTTAGATGGCCGGGGTGGCACCATGGAGGGAGTGGTGTCGGGATGGATAGGGAGTTAGTGACAGAAAGAAAAAGGTTTAGGCACCACTCAATTTGAAGGGGTCACTCGATACAAGGTAATAGAGTGCTTAGTTTGAGAAATGAGTTCATCATCTAGGAACTGTGCTGGAGATGGTGACAGGAATTGTGCTGGAGATGGTGACAGAGCGAAGCTACTAAAGAGTAGCCATGCTAGTGTGGGTGTTCATATGTATCAGGGAGGAGGCCACAGGGGAAGGTACTTGGCCGAGCCAGAGCCGAGGCAGGTACATAGTCGTGCCAGGGAGGCCATGCTAGAGTGGGTGCCGGAGTGGAGGGGCCAGAAGGGCTAGGAACGAGGTCATTTGTGGGTAGGTACGCATTAGGAGAGAAACACTCGCGGCGAAAAAGGAGCGAGCCATGAAGGATGTAGGCACGCCGGGGAAGACAGAGCCATGTCGAGATAAAGAAAACCGACAACGGTGGAGGGCCAGGCCTTCTTGGGTGGGGTGGCACCATGGAGGGAGTGGTGTCGGGAGGGTGGCACCATGGAGGGAGTGGTGTCGGGACGGCTAGGGAGTTAGTGACGGAAAGGAACAGGGTTTGGGACCACTCAATCTGAAGGGGCCACTCGATATATGTTTATAGAGTGCTTAGTTTGAGAAATGAGTTCACCATCTTCACTCTGAGGAGGGGCCAGAAGGGATAGGGACGAGGTCATTTGTGGGTAGATACACATTAGGAGAGGAACACTCACGTCGAGGAAGAAGCGAGCCGCGAAGGATGTAGCCGCGCCGATAACAGTGGAGGGCCAAGCCTAGATGGCTAGGGTGGCACCATGGAGGGAGTGGTGTCTTAGTGATAGAAAGAAACAGGGTTAGGCACCACTCAATTGAAGAGGCCACTCGATATAAGGTAATAAAGTGATTAGTTTGAGAAATGAGTTTATCATATGCAGTCTTCTCTATTTAATTGTGAAATACGGGGCCTACTTGGATGCTGTCCTGGTGAACTTGCTTGTGTCTGATTTCCTAAACATGGATGCTTGCTGCATAGGCAGTACCAGTACCCACCAAGCTAGGACGCGAAGCAAATACGTTCGAAATATGTTGACCATCACCGCACGTTCCTTACAAGTTACTCCCTGCTTTTCAATTTATAGGCCGTTTCAACTTTGTAGCACAACTATTATATATCCAGACATCGAATTTTTAGGTGCAATAGTCTTTTTTTTTTTTTTGACGCCTAAGTGCAATATAGTTTTTACATACCTAGACATCGTAAAGTGCATAGGAATAGCTAGGGAACTAAAAATGCCAAAACTACCTTTGAAACATAGTTATGATTAATACTACTGCGAGAAATAGAATCGATATACTATAGTCATAGAATAAACTCACCAAGTATCACCTCGTCTAAGATGGTTTGATTCATCAAATCAAACACTCTGTCCTCATCGAGCGCCCTAAAAATGAAAACTTGAGGTATTCAAGGACCTCTTCCTTTGAACACCTAAGTAAGGGCCATGCTTTTCCTCTTTTTTTTTCATTCCAATCATCAAAAATAGCGTAGGGGACAATGTTGAAACTGCTCTTATCCGATATCTCGTGATAGGAAGACAGGGAACTAGAAATCAAGCATCATCATAAAAACTCGCCGTATTTCATTCTCTAAAACATGCTTGGCACTTCTGTTCGTTCTTTTAAAGGAATCAAAACGAGGAGATATCTACAACAAAATTGAGCTGCCCATTGAACGGCACCATCTACATGGTCAAATTAGTCCTATCATTTGGTTCACCGCACACCAAGGTTACACCTTCATGTTTTTGGCCTCTCCCAAGACGTCTCTGACGTGAGGTTGTTCCCATAATAGACCTGCTTAGTAGACTCATCCAAGTATGCCTGCACAGAGAGGATAAAGCAAGTAAGCAGTGCTAAGCAGTTTGTAACAAATGGCATGGCAGATAAACAAGGTTTTACAGTACACTCCACAGGAATACAGGATACACTAATGACCAGTGTTTCGTGATTGTTCGCTTCTTTGTATCAGTATTAGATATCAAAATCTTGGAAGCTGCACTGGAAGCTACCTCTGATAATAACATTAAACACAGCTCGCCATGTTAGCATCTGATATGCTACAATCTAGAATACTTGCCTGCCAGCCAGTAGGAAGACCCTTGGAGAGCTCTGCTAGATCTGGAGATCCTTTATGCTGTTCGGAACTACTTAAAGACGCAGCAACAATGTCATCTTTTGATTCCTTTTTTGCTTCAGCCCTTCTACGTTTTACACGGTCACGCCTGCAAAGATTCAAACAGTCATCACTACAGCTACCCGGTAAAATCCGTACAAGAAACCATGTCACCATTCATGATGTTCAGCTTCAGAATACCAAGGTTCTCAGCTATCACCATAAGAGGTCTGTTATCATAGGCAAATCAGTCCCCTGAGAAGAGCCTATTATTAAATGTAGCCTGTTATCATAGGTAAATCAGTTCCCCTAAGAGCCTATTATTAAATGTTGCTAAAAATGGGGCTTCAATGTAACCTGAAGAATGTACACTAAGCATGGCATTAAACACTTGTTGCATGAGCGGCACTTCTTTGGGTGTGGGGAGTATTGGGTTCTAGTTCAAATGATAAATAAATCAGAAAACCTTCAAATGAGAATACCTATAATGCAAACAGGCCCTTAAGGGTATACCATATGAAGAAAAATGCTAAACTGAAAATGCTAAACTAATATATTCCTTTAAGTCCCAAGAATCTGGCACGAAACTCATCATCTTTCAGCTATTTAAGCAACCTAAAAGCTTCCCAACAGGTGTTTTGACAGGACTAGAACCGGTTAGCATTGGTGCCATGCAGAGAACATATAGAAAAAGGATGTTGCTTCAATTTTTTACTCTTATACAAAAACATGCAAATCCCTGGATGCAAGGTGAAATCTACATGAAAATATGGTAAAAATGCATGCACAGTATTCAAGAAACTATGAGGCTTGGCAGAGCAACCAAAAATCCACATTGATGAGAAAGGTAGGTACTTGATTGAACTAGTTAGAACATATTTCCTTCTAACAGAACTTTAGATGCAGTAAGTTGTTTCTGTTTCTAAAAATATTCTCAGGCCAAAATCCAAACACTGATGTGACTACTTTTAAGCAAATAGGACATCACAGGGAGTGAAATGGTGAGGGGGGCAGAACTGGCCATAACCATGACAAATTCCAGAAAATTTATGGTAAATTTTGTATCTTGCTATTAAAATCAACCATCATAAGCCAAAGAATGAGTACCAATCACCACGAACAGGAACAAAATTGGCATTTTCCTGAGCCTCTCCGCTAGCGATCTGTTGTTTCCGCCATTCCTGGATCAAATGGGGCACAATTTAAATTCAGAAAAAAATCTGAGACATTTTTGCACGTATGCTTTTATAAGAGAGCTAAAGAGCAATTTACCTCTATTTCCTTTTGTCGCTTCCTTTCTAACGCCTCCAGAGCACTTTCAGGTTCCTCTTCCTCTTCATCGCGAAGTTCCTCTTTTGCAGCTTTCCACTGTTAAAAGGAAAGCAAAACAGGCTGATTCAGAAAAGCGATGTTGCAAGGGCAACAATTATTTACACAATTACTACCAACCTTAGTTTAAACCTTACCGCAAAAGAAAACTGATAAAATTAACTAGCAAATGGTTACCATGAACCAAAAATAACCAGGAAACACTTGACGTGGTACATAGGGAATCTTGCAAACATACCATGTATTCCCTTGATATTTTACACTCAATTCTTAGATAGATGAGACTTTAGAGCACATCTCAAATCAAGAGTAATAAACTAGGATTTGTTGATTCCATGAATATACAGGAACATGTTAAAAATTTGTATATTTCAGGTACAAGTCAGCACTAAATATTTGCACCCATATGTGATAACAGCATAGAGAGATTCGTTGTAGAGAGCAACCTTATCCACCAAACTTGAAACCTTCTTATTAGACCTCAGAGACGATGTAATACCAACAGCCCGCTTCTTGCTACGATTAACTACAGAACAGCACAAATGGTCAAACAATGTGATGAGGGTAAGATGAATTGTCCAAATAAAGAAATTCAAAACCGAATTACCTTTGGTCTGATTTGTAGTACTGCTAGAAGACTGTGTAGAACTTCCAAGAACAGATGTCATTCCTGCAGCTGATGTTGCTACTACAGCTTGGGTCAAAGGCTCAATAGTTGCATCATTGGATATAACTTTATCAAGACCTTTGGGATCTGAATTGGTATTTGCAGAAACAAGAGAAGCTGAGCTTGTTTTGACATCTGCTGCACTGCTAGAAATGGCAGAGATTGATGAAGCGTAGTATCCAGAATGTTCAGCTGCTACTGTGCCAGCAGCCATAGTGACTGAAGGATATGTATAATAAGATTCTGGGGCAATGGATGTGCCATCAGCAGAAACAGATATGCCACTCCCAGATACTGGTGCATAATAAGAATGCTGCTGTGCTTGAAGGACATGAGGCTCACTCACTTGCATATAGTAATTGGCATTTGTACCTTCTGTACCGACAGTACCATAGTACTCCATTCCTGAAATTGCATAGCCAACATTTGCTTGAGCTATATATGGCTGAGGAATCGCATCCACCTGAACATAAGATGCGGGCTCTTCTGGGGGAGGTGGAGGAGCTGGTTCATTTTCGGGTGGTGGAGGTGGAATCCATTCCTCTTCTGGTGGAGGCGGAGGGACAGAATTATCCTCAGGAGGTGTAGGATCTTCAAGTGATGGCGAATTAGATGAATTCAACTGTTCTGATGGAGGATGATCCTTTTTGGGTACAGGACTGCAATGTACCTGCTCTTCGACATTATCATCATCAACTTCCATTTCCACATCCATATCTTCATCATTGTCAGAATCAACTTTTGGAGGAACTGCCGCAAGATCCCTATCATTCTGAGCAGATGATGTTGAAGCTGGCTTATCAATCTCCACATTTTCATTGATAGTAATCCCAGCACTAACCTCAGACTTCAAAGCCTCACCATTGGAGGGTGTAGTCATGTCACCTTCATCAGGTGCCTTGTGTTCAGCAACCTCTGTCTTCGAATTCTTAGGTTCTGTATCTGCATGGTAGCTCATTTCCAGCTTGGAAATGGAAGAGTCTAGTTGCTTAAGGTGCACTTCAGCATGCAACCACAATGGGAGCAAAGAAGATCCATAAGATGATAGTGCATTGCAGTCCGATATCCGTATCCCGATTTCTCTTCTTATCAATTCAAGACCTTCATTCGAGCCACAGAGCCTACAATGATAACAACTCATTATCATTAGTTTTCTACACTATTGAACAATAATGCTCGCAAAATGAAAAGAGATACGAGTAAAGATAATAAAAGCACCTTTCCAGCAGGATCAATCTTTGCAGCAAATCATCACCATATTTTGCAAGATACATGGGATCAATGTCCATAGGCTCGTGACTGGCGATAGGAGCAGCATAAGCATAAGCATCTTGAGTAACCTGTGCACTTCCACATGCCATTCCAAAATTAGCATAAGTTGCTGTGCCATTCCCAACAGACATGTCGCTTGGATATGCTTCTAGTGTGCTGTGAGGAAGGACATGGGTTTGAGCTTCTATAGAATAGTCCACATCAGCAGGAACAGATGCAGTTGGAACTCCTGAAGCTAATCCATTTGGTATGTCCCAAGAAGTTTCTCCAGTAACTGTGTTCCAGTAATAGCACTGATTACTCTGTTCATGCATTACTGCTTTCCAATTTCCAATGACATCACCAACAATTTGCATGCCAGATGAATCAGGAACAGATTCAGTTGCTTTCACACTCTCTTCTTGTAGAGTTGACTCAGGAGCAATAGTGTTTTCTTCGGTAACAGTAACACTTTGGGTATAGTTCTTAATATCACCAGCTTGAGGTGCTTCTTCTTGATCACCAACAGAAGCCGATGGTTCAGTTCTTGCCACACCATTATCACCAGGTGTATCCGCACGCTGACTAGTTAACTGAAATAAGCAAAAATATATTATTACAACACCCAAGAAAATTGGCAAAGAAGTGAGCAAATGTTGCTTAGCAGCAATAATGTCCTCTAAGGCTCTAACAGAAGATAGATGCAATTACAATTCACGAAGAAGCTGAACAAAAAGCATTGTGTGAAGCACAGTTATGAACTGAACAATACAAATTAACAAAATTTACTCATCAACAAAAATAAGCTCAGTACATTTAAGGCCATATTGTTGGAGACTAAAGCCAATAAGCACTTTCTCTAGCTTTGGCATATAACTTCCCATAATGGCACAGTGAAATTTCATTACCACGAAGCAACAAAATTGCAAGCGTTAGGTTTGTTGTATAGCGACACAAAGAAATGGAAGAAAAAGTCATCACCTCTGAACACAAAGGGTTCAGCCGGCTAGGCAAACTCCCAAAATAAATCTACTTAAAGACAGTTACAACTGACTACAAAGTATAACGACCATAGATAAACTCCACACTCCAGAAAGACTGGTTACAAGCCAACCACTAACACAGCACACAAACCAGCTTTGGTATATTTGGTATATATGCAGTACAAAACTAGACTAGGTTTCTGTGTCTACCCAATAAGGTTCACCCTGTTTGACCGACAGGACAGAGTGGGAATATGGAATTACCTGAGCGCTAGCATCTCCTGGATTCCCCTTAGCTTCACCAGTGGGTTTATCTGCTGCTTCCTCATCATCCTCTTCCTCATCACTATATTGCCCAAGCAATGCTAGAGGATTCTCCTTTTTATCTGAAATTAAATTTATATGAAAATTTCAGAAATAAAAAGGTTTTTGTGGTGTGGCAGAATACAGTCATACATAACGAAATTAACAGTGTTGTAAAAATTAAACAGAATATTGTACTGTTCAGATTATTAATTTGACGTTTACAAAAATCTGGTCATAAATAAGAAGACCAGGTTAGGAGCTACAAAGAAAGAGACATACGAACCGAGGAGGGAATAATCACAGCCTGAAATCCCCACGCTTAGATGCTGCCAAATGAGAAATTACCCATAGGCATTCACTCAATTTGGACAGTGGCAGCTCAGTCTGAAGAATTTACTCAATGTTCCTTGCAGGCCGGCAACCCTACATGTATCTCAGAACCAGATATGCGAAGGTATACATGCTTGTACACAAATCCAAATTTCCACCATATTTATGTTCCATAATCCATAGGCATGTCTTCTTTACATATCCCTTGGGAGGAAACTGATGAAACCCACCTGAAGAAGATGGAGAAGTGGGAACCACAGTCTGTTGGTCACGGTTTTCACCTCCTATTCCATCATTATGTGATGCCTCCCCTGCAAGTTACAGTATAAAGAGTCAGTTTATTTGCAATCCATTCCAACAGGTCAGTGCCAAATGGTATGTCATTTACCTGAATCTTATTAATATTCAGTGTGTCAACTATTACAAGAATGTGTAGTTTCTTGTACCCATGTAATCACTCATATAAAAGAAGATATCTAACCATAGGATTCCTAAAATCATAAGCAGTTGATGCAAAGAGTTGCATTTATCATCCTTCACAAAAATCCAACATCAGTTTCTTTTCTGCTACCCTAACTGGCATGTCGGTAATATTTGCATCCATTTTTATTGCTTTGTTCATAGAGGTGACCAATGGGTAACCTATTGTGCACAATTAGATCTACACTCTCCCCCACCATCTAATGCCCTAGCCTCCACCAGCACAACCATTGTCTCTGGCCCTAACCCCCGAAATACAGGCAAGGTGAGGTGTTCCCTAGTTCCAAGATTATGTTCCCTACTAGTCATGGATACATCAAAATGCGACTGAAACATTGGCCCACTGTGGAATTCCTTCAATTGCTTGTTACTTATTATGTCTCAAAACGATGGTTACCAATTATGTGTTGGTACACTGAAAGATTATGACACCAGAAGTGATTTTGTTCTCTGGGTCTAGATTTGGAAGGCTTGATCATTCACCTGACACAGCCTCCCAAAATAGCAGGGAATTTCATTATGAATTCTAATAGATTTGCCGTAGAAGTGGCTGAAACTGTGACAACTGTGTTTCTCGCTATATCACTAAAACTTGGTCCATGTTCAAATAAAGTAGAAAAACATGACACTAAAGACTTGTGGGGCACGCAAAAGTGGCAAGGTCAACATAACCAATGCCTAATATCAGCCATATTCCCTTGTGTGAGTGCGCAAACAATGACATCCATGATCATAGCAAGCAGTTTCTGGTGATAAAGACCAACCCAATAAAACCCGATTTGCGAAACACTACGACCATGTCACAGTATCCAGCTGTCCGAAAGACCGAAACCCAGGGTACAGTGAACCATATTTGCCCTAAATCAAGCAGCGTGGATTCAGACGACCGGACAAACCCGATTCACGGTACACTAAAACCATGACAGGGTGAGCTCCTAGTTTCGGTACCAATCAAGCAGACCCGAGAGTAATCAATTTCAATTCAAGCTGGACAACTAGGGCGAGCGGCCAGAGATCGATATAGCAAATCTCAAACCATGTCAGGACAAGCTAGGGCGCATATATAACGATTATTAAGCGCAACCACATCGAACCAAACCGGGCTGCAGGCGGAGGCGGAACTTACCGGGTGAGGGATCGAGGAAGAGGTCGAGCTTGACCCTGCGGCCCGCCGCGGCCATGGCCGCCAGGCGTCGCTCTTTCCTCCTCCCCATCGGCCGGGCACCGAGAGCTTTCGATGCGGTGGGGGTGGAGCGAGAGAAGTGAACTAGGGTTAGGGTTTGCAGGTCTAGGTGCGCAACCCGCGAGGGACTCTCGCAGTCTCGCTGAGCAGACGAGGCGAAGGGGATGGGACGAGCGCTGGGGGTGGTCGGGAACGGTGAGGCGGCGGGCTCGTGGCCGCGTGGGATGTGCAGGGTACCTTTTTGCAAAAAAAAAAAAAAAGGGAATTTGGTGTTTATACTTTTATTTTAAAGTGCAATTGTGATTTTACCTTGTTGTTTTAACTTTGTGATTTTGCCCTTCCCTACAAGCAAGTCAAAGCGATTTTGCCCCTGGTCAATGCGAATTTGCCCCTATTTTGACCACTGACTAGGGGTAAAATCGCATTGACTTGCTTGTAGAGAAGGGTAAAATCACAAAGTTAAAAAAAAGATAAATTCACCATTTGGCTTAAAACCAAGGGTAGAAACACCAAAGCCCAAAAAAAAAATGCGAGGGTAGCGTGTTTTTTTTTTTTTTTTTTTGGCAAGTGTGCGTGCCAAACACACAGATGCGGTTAGCTTCTTCGTCTTTGTCACTGCCACGACCTAGAAAATCTAAAATGAATGGCCGATCTCGTTTTTTAACATCAATTGAGAAAGTCTATTTTTTATTCCTAAACTTTAAAACCATACAAAACACATCCCTTAACTTTTAAAATCTTGCATATTTTATCCCTGACATAATTATGAGTGGATGACATAATTGGGGAAGGATAGCTAGAGCTAGAATCATAGCATGGAGCACGTAGTGCCTAGGTTGAAGACAATTCAACATTATAATATTTTTTTTGAAAATTTTAACCATAGTTCTATAATATGGATGAATTATAATGCTTGAATAATACAAATAGCGTAACAAAATTATTTGCAAATGTTAACCACATTAATATAATGCAGATGAATTTTAATGTCAAAATAATATTTAAAAAACAGTGTCATATAGGTAACAAGTAGTTGTAACATCACACGTAAGAAATAATCCCTCCGGTCCATTTTATCTAGCGCACAAGCATACCAAGATTCAAACTTTAAAAACTTTGACCAATAATTAAGCTAATAATTTTTAACAATAATAATACAAACTTTATATGATTATATTCATAAGGAATTATATTATCTAATGCTTATAAATTTATAAGCATAAATAATATAATATATAGCAAAATAAATGGTCAAAGTGTAACTTTGGAGACCGTGTCACTTTAAATTACGCCAGATAAAATGGACCAGAGGGAGTAGGTTCAATTTCATGACGGAGCTATATATGTTGATCATTTCGCATGGCACTTATAATAGTGTTAAGGTCTAAAAGTGATGGTAGTGTCATGTATGGGGGCTGAAATTCGAACATAGGCCATACAAAGTACTTTGACGTTTTCAAGGTCATGGAAGAACTAAGTGTAAGGTCCTAGATGGCTAGAGGGGGGGTGAATAGCCTATAAAAATTTCTACAAACTCACTAAGCAAACTTCGTTAGATACATAAACGGCGGAAAGCAAGTTATGCTTAGCCTACTAGATGTTGCAAGCCTCCTATCCAAGCAATTCTAGTAGGTGATCACTAGTACACACAAAAGCTACCACTAGTGATTAAGAGTTCTACCCACGGGATTTAGTCTACACAAGAAGTGGTTCCCGACCAACCACACAAGCAATTCTACCCACGGAATTTAGTCTACACAAGATGTGGTTCCCGACCGACCACGCAAGCAATTCTACTTTGCAAGAATGTAATCAAAGTAATACAAGAGAGGGTAGGAGCTTGTTATACCGACGTGTCGAGTCGAGGTTGCCAATCACCAAGGAGATGAACAATCAATCACAATCGGCAACACACAAAGGATGATGACCAATCACCGGAGACAAGATGAACACAATGATTTATCCCCGGATGTTCACTTGGGCACCGCCAAGCTACGTCACCCGTTGTGTCGACCAACACCTAGATGGTTCCTCGGTGTGACCCTCAAGTCACTAGCCCCTCAAGGCTCGCCCCGCAAGGCACCGCAAGACACCACTCTCAAGCGAGGTACTCAACGACACGCGCAATCCACTAGGATGCTCTTCGTGATCCCCACGAGGTGAGCTCAAACCTCTCACAATGAGCCGGAGGTGGCCAAGAACAATCACCTTCTCTTGCCAACGCCTCCAACAATCTCCAAGCTAGGCTAGGAGCGGTACTCTCCAAGAGTAACAAGAAATCCACCGGCTAAACCACCCACAAGTGCCACTAGATGCCCTCAAGCAATGCAATGCACTAGGTGATCTCTCAATCTCACTTTGGATGAGCAACAAGCAAGAGAGATGAGAGGAAGAGTGTTTCTCTAGCACAAAGGATGAGCAAGTGAGTTGAAATGGGCAAGAGAGCCTCCCATGGCCGGCCAAGGGGCTATTTATAAGCCCAAGGCGAAATCCAACCGTTACCCCTCGGGCGGGCCGATTTCAACCCGCCCGGACGCGTCCGCGGCTCAAGCGCCGGCGTCAGCGTCCGGGCGCCTCTCTCGCCGCGGCGACAGACCGGCCGTTGGCGGCCCAACGTTCAAATCACCTCGCGTCCGGCCCGCGTCCGGGAAACGCCCCGCGCTCGAAACTTTCGTCCGCGTCGGCCCACGCCGGACGCGGCCGGCCAGCGTCCGCCGCCCTCGGAGCGGCCCAGCGGCCTCGCGACGAAGCCCAAAGCGCCGGACTCGCACGGTGAACGGCCCGCGTCCGCCGCGTGCGTCCCGGCGCGCGTCCGGGACGCGCGACACTTGCTCACGCCAAGTCACAATGCGCCGGACGCGTCCGCGCCTGTCTCCTAAGGCGTCCGCTGTCAAAACTTCGTTTTCGGCCGTCGTGACGCCAACTTCTCGAACATGCTATCCAACAAGTATACCAACTTGATCAACAAAGATAGCATGAATTCAACCAAATTTTGCATCCGGCGCAATAGAAAATATGCATCCATTTTTCTCGAAAGCGCCGAATCCCGCCTCACGAGCTCGGCGGGAGGAAGAGAGGGACCCAAACCCATCTCTACCACCGCAAACCACGACGCACCAAAACGCCACCTTTGTAAATGTGCCAACACCACCAAGTGTACATCTCCATGTGCTTGTGTGTTAGCTTTTCACAAACATTTCCCAAAGGTTAGGTTAGCTCACTAGGCCCTACATGCAATGCACTTCATGAATTCACCTAGTGGCACCCGTGCGTCGAATAGCCGATAAGACTTCCCCTCTTAATAGTGCGGCTATCGAACCTAAACCACTCACACCCTCTATGGTGTCTTGAGTGCAAAACAAAATGGCCCTATCGGTTATACCTTTGCCTTGAGCCCATTTTGTTCCTCCAAATGATATGAACACTTCACACCATCATGTGACCGTCTCGATCCATCGACCTCGACTTCACTTGCCCTTCACCGTGCATCGGTCCATCGGCGCCTAGTCTTGCCCGAGCTTCACCATCGCATGGTCCTTCACTCCCAAGCCTTGACTAGCCCTTCACCTTCAACACCGGTCCATGGAGCCAAGCACCGTCTTGATCTTCATCTTTGATCACATGACACGTGTCATGCTTCATATTCAATATGCTCATCATGTGGACAACCTTTCTCTAAATCAACCACTTAGATAAACAAGGTTAGTCCTAGGTTTCATCAATTAGCCAAAACCAAACTAGGGACTTTCACTAAGTGACTTTCATAAGGCCTTACAAATAATTTTCTCTTGCGGGTGCATTCAAAGAAGTTGAGTATGTGCACATTATGTCTGTTTGTGTTGTACTGTATAATTAAAAAAAAAAGAGTTAAATGCATCGGCAAAGCATGAACTTATCAAGTGGTATTAGTCCATGAACATTGAAAACATATTTTTGGATTCCTATAAACTTATTAAGTGGTACATTGTTCCTCAAAAAAATAACACTAGCCAAGTGTGTATATTTAGTTCTTCTGAAATGGAAGGTGACAAGTGAATGATTATTATTCTCCTTGATTAAAAATCCCCAAAATCATCTTTTGCTTTAAGTTGGGAGGGAAGTCTTCACTGCTCTTCGATACTTGAGAAAAGTGGTCGGCATCTGTTTGATTTTGAAACAAGAGAATTTTCAAAATCAGTTTTGTCAGATATATTTTTCTTCACAACCCTACTTATCTCCATGTTCTCTAAACTGGCACCTCCATGGGAATGTCTCATATGGGAGAAATCACCCTTATGTTTATTGACAACATTTCCTTGAGTAAGAGATTCTAAAAAGTTTCTCTTTAAACCAACATGTGGAAAACATTGTCTCACTTCTTCTTTTTATATAGGAGGAAAAATGCATGTTTGTGCTTCTTGCTCTTTTACTCTTGTAGCGAGTACTTCCAAGGTCTCTGTGGTGTTTTGTGCAAGCTGTATTACATGAAGACAACTCACTTTTTAGATTTAGAATGCTTGAAGCTCATGGACATCATACAAGAAATAACCACAACTAACAAAACTCTTCACTATCTAAACTTGTGCAAAGTTTGGTAGATTAATGCTAACATCATTTTGAAGAGTTCAAGCCCAACAATGTGGTGATAAACGATGAGATAGATTTCTTATATATATCCAGAAATGAGGTGGTATTTTACAACTTGGGTGAGGGCCAACCCAAAATGTTGAATGTGCCTATTCAGGTTGTTGGTGCGGTAGATTTTGCACTTTATGAGAGGTAGGATCGCTAGACATCATCTCCTATGATATGGTTGAAGACAATATACACATACATATTCTTGAAGATCCAAATTGATGATTGAAGTGACCGTTGCTATGACAGAGATGGTTGCAAGACACAGTGTTCAGTTTAGAAGTCTAAGCCAAGATCTTAGGAGTCGGGAGAGTGAGGATGCACTAGCAGCTTTGATTATATTAATTTTGTTGGCTATGTTGAGCCTAGATGGCTTCTTATCAGCTAAAGAGATGAATGTATCCTTATTGATGTCATTGATTGAAAAGTAAGAAAATTGCACCTTAAGAAACATTGTTTTTTATCTAGGCAATACTCATAGGAACCACATTTGGTCATGGTATTAATCATTGTATATATATCATATCGACGATGATAAAGTCGGCAAGGTAGACCGATTACCCCTCCTCCTCGACCTATGAATTAGGGTTCTAGAGGGCTCTCACTCTCATCTTCCCTTCGGTGAGCTCTCACTCTCATCTTTCCCGACTCCAATGATCTTAAAACAAAAACTAACTTTGGTGATCTTAAAACAAAAAAGATGATGTCTTACTTTAGAACAAATAAAATATATATTTTCTATTATGTGTGGATTCTACTCTAGATTTTTGTAAAAGTATTTGAATCAACCAAAGTATAATTGACAGAAATATTGTTATTCTAGCAATTCACACCGGAAATATACATATTGTTCGTGTTATAAATTTGATGGTAATATAATAAGAAAGAAGCAAAATTTTAAATCTTTGCGGAATATTTTGAGAAGAGTATGCTAAATCTTTTGTATATTCATATGCTTATCCAAAAATACATAGCTAACAAACACTAAACTAACACAGTTCATTTAAAGGTATGTATTTTTTGTCATCCTTTGCATGGAGAAGACACCGACGACACATCCAACCCTTTCTCCACACTCCTTTGACTCTCTTACTATTTTCTATGATACTACTAGACACACCCAGGCTTATGTATAAAGTTTGTAGCTCCTCCTTTGTGGTCATGACTTGAGAGTGAGGGGTAGAGAGTATTTGTAGCACTTTGGGTGTGGGCCCATGGACCCATGTGCTCTCTCCATCTTCTATCAATGGATGGTTGAGATGGAGCAATGCTTCTTTGCAGGGGGTGGTCACCCGACTACCTACGAGCGCGGTTGACCTCCTATTGTATTCTTAATGTCCACATGTAAAATATGCAAGCTTCACAAATATTGTTTGTAGCATTCGCTGGGAGCAGTTGCCCAAGAGGAGCCTAGCCCTAGCTTCTAGTCCCCCTATCCCTTCACACAACGGCCCAACCCCATCTTGCAACGTACCCACACGGCCCAACCCCATCTTGCAACGTACCCACACAATAGTCAGTTGCTAGTGGCCATCCCCTTCGACATAGGTGGGGTGGGCAATTACAGCTATCGCGGGGTGGATTCAAAGATGCTTCCAGCGGCATGGCACATCAACAGTGATGGGGTTACTCCATGGACCGTGGCTATCACCGTCAGGGGCGGGCGGCACATCGATAGTAGCTGGGTTCCTCCAGGCTACTATGGGCAACTCATCCACGGGTGGCTCCGCACGTCTGTGTGCATCCGATGGCGCGCACAACAATGGTGCGCGAAGGAGGTATATGACAGACGCTAATCGTCCGTTCTTAGATTGCACTTTTTCTTTGTGCCACTGTTAATCAGTTTGCTTAGTTGAACGGAAAAAACCTGAAACCGAACTCGTTGGTTTATTTTTTTGTTCTTTATCGGGTAACCAGCCGGTTCTCTATCTCAAGAAATCAAAGTTTAGAGGAACTAAACAAAGTGAACCGAATTCTCGATTTAAACCGAATACGCAGTCCTAATAAACTTAGTGTCATGGTGACAAAGCAATTAAATACGCTTTGAAAATTCTTTTTGAAAATGTTAACTTAGTATTTAATAGTTGGTGTTCATGTTTGACATATTTGGAGTTAGCACACTTGCAAAGACAGGCGAGAAAAGCCACTGCTATAGTGCGAGATGCAACCACGATAACTTCAGTGGGTCACCGGAGTGCCCACCGAAGATTGATTACAAAAGGTTTATCATGCTATTGGGTAGTCAGCACTAACCGGTAGGGTCACCGATGAACTCACGAGAGCGAGCAAACTCCAAGAGATGTGCTATCTTTGTTATGTTAGTTATTTTATAATTTCTCTTGCAAAAGTTAAACTCCAACTGATTTGTTATCTCGTTTTGTAAAATAGCAAGCTTGCTATTCCTGAAATGTTAGTTATTTTTACAATTTCTCTTGCAGAAATTAAGCTCCAACAGATTTGCTATCTCATTTTGTAAAATAGCAAGCTTGCTATTCCTAAATCTCGCATGGAAAATATAGCTTGTGTGTGCCGCTAGCTATCTAGCCTTGCCATGGTAGAGAGGTTGTTGGGATTTTCTTTTTTTTTTTACAAAGTTTTCTATTTTACATGTTAGCTAAATCTATGATTGAGCCATCTACTTTTGCCAATTCTCTTGGAAGTTGCTCTTAGTTGCCCTGGCTAACTTCTATAAAAAAATTCAGGGTGAAGACCTTAACATCTGGTGCTCACCAAATGTGCAGCACCATAGCTTGCACGGTTGCACCTGAATCCTAACAGTATGGGATAAACATTCAAGTCTGCTCACACGGTTTGTCTGGTAGAGTCAAAAGTTATTACTCTTTGTTGTTTCTCTCAAGAGATAGACGAAGTCTATGATAAAATTTTGAAAGTCATCTCACTCCTTTCCTATGGTTTGCATGCACTTCATGATACGTGGAGGAAGAAAACATTTTTCCCAATATCTTTATTCAATTCTGAAAAAAAGACAGAGGTCGCACCGGAACAGTGACTCTAGAGAGCATGTTTTTAGTGAACATCTCACCAGATCTCTCCAGTGCTAGCACAGTAGAGGTCACCGGAGTTCTGATAGTATTCATATTTAGTTGTTGGGGGCTCATGGAGATGCAACCTTCCATAGGTCGCTTATATTATAATAATATCATATAGGTAGAAAAAATTGGCTCGATATTCAAGCTATGGTAGCGTTGATGAGAAATGGGTAGTCGTTAGGTAAGACTAGAAAAAATATGCTCAAATTTGGAATCTAGTGTTGCCTCTGTCAATGAGAGGGGTGCAAGCACACATTCAATCCTTCCTTACATGAGAGTCAACAACTCCGGTCCTTTGTTTTCGGGCGATGCTAGTGCTCGAACGTCCTACCGATAGGACACCCGTGCACACAACCAACCTTCCCCGAGAAATCCCCCACCGCCCGCCCGAACCTCGTGTTGATCCCGCTTCAAACCCGAAAAAGCACGAAGAAAAAAAGCGGAAACCCGCCCCGGTACTTCATCCACTCCCCGCCACGCGTACCCTCTGTCCCGCCCCTGCACCGCGTCATGCCCACTCCCAAGTTGCAAAGACAAAAACTGAAAAGTACATATATAGAAACAATAGAAAAACAACATCTTAAAAAACAATATAGAAACAACAGAAAAGCAACATCCAAAACAAACTAAAAATACAATATAGAAACAACATAATAAAACCATCCAAAACAAACTAAAATACAATATAGAAACGACAGAAAAAATATCTGAAACAAAAAGAAATACAATATAGAAACAAACTGAAATGTCTGCTTCCATTGTCTGCTTGGAGCGATGTAGACAAGTAACACAGTACATGTCTGCTTCGATTCTAGGCACACCCCACTGGTTAATATTTCAGGCCACATGGTTTATAAGTTGCACCACACCTTACATCACACTTCTTACTCCCACATAACTCTTCTACCATTGTGACCTGTTAAATGAAAGACCAAACAACGAACAGTTGCCAACGGCTTTTTACCAACCACATTTTTACTTATCAATTTTGATGCAGCCAACATAATCAAAAGCAAACAAAACATTTCATACCAAATAACTCAACTTTACATGACAAGTAAAAATAGTGTTTTACTCAAACTGGTGATAATTTAGAACAACTAACTAGATATCTTTGGTCCTCTAACCCTGGTTGAACCAAAATCAGTTCTGCTACTGCTAGCAAGGAGTTTTAGGGAGGCCAGGCCACCATTGCAAGGAGACCAAGCATAATGCATACCAATTTAGAACATAATGGGCATGACCAAGGCACAGTACACAGGAACGCATAAGAACCTTAATGAATCTTTTGTGCAGTTCAGCTCTAATGCACTTTCTGATTCTTCATGACTAGCCCAGAATCCTCTCCACTTATTCTCCGTTTCCTTCCATTGTCCCTGATGCTTATAATCTTGTCATCCAAAAAGTACCAGCAGCAGGCTGGTCTGCATGAGGGATTCAGTACTTTGGATGAAGAGGGATGCAGCGTGGAGGTTCGTGTGGCCATGTCGAACACCATGAGCTCGTTCCTGGACCTCTCATCCAGCCAGTACACGCAGTCGGGGCTCACCCCCGGCGCATCCGCTGGCCGCAGCACCACGGGGTTGTTCTTGCCGATGAACACTGCGCAGCCTCCCAGATCCTTGGCCACGTCCCAGCACGGTTGGCGCCTGGGGTCATACCTGAGGACGAAGACCTCATCTTTTTCCATGCGAAACCGACCTCCGTCTCCCCGAACGGGCCGGCGCTGGTGGTGTTCCGCCACACCTGGTACACGCCTCCATCCAAGAAGAAGATCTTCTTGACGCCGGTGAACTTGGACGCGGTGTCGTAGGGCGCGGCGTAGATGGCGGCCGGCATGAACGGGAGGCCGGCGGCGCGCTCGACCTGCTGCTTCAAGGGTTCGACAATGGGCCTCCGCCGCCGGCCCTGCGGGATGTGGAGAACGTGCACGTCCCCAAACACGGTGACGCAGTACACCTTGCCGGAGTCGGTGTCGTAGGCCAGGTCGGCGAGCCTGTCCGTCTTCTCCATGCGGACGTCAATGATCATCCACTTCATGTCCCGCGTCTTGGTGTAGGCGAGCCTGCGCAGGTCGCAGATCGCCACGGCGACGTAGTCATCGGGCGTCGGACGCGGCGCGAACACGACCTTCGGCACCGGCTTCCCGTCGTTCCTGAGCGGGAGGAGAGGGATCTGCCTGCCGCCGTCGAGAGGGTTCAGGAGGGAGATCTCCTCCTGCCTGTAGTTGGTGACAGCCAGCCAGCCGTTGCTGGCGCCGACGCATTCGCCGGGTACGGGGAGCGTGGCGAGATGGAACGAGCGGTCCGCCGGGAGGGACAGGACGGACAGCTGCACCGGGCGCTCCCTCGGGTGGTACGGGATGTATCTGTTGGGGCGTGGAGGAGCGTCGGGCGGGATGGCGACGGTGATGAGCGAAGGGAACGGCGGCGGGAGGGCGGCGCGCCACGCGGTGCAGACGCCACGCACGCGGCAGTAGGATTCGAACGGGAGGCCGCAGCCATTGCTGATGAGGAGGAGGAGCTCTGAGGGGAGGCCCGCCCATGTCCCGAACGGCGGCGACATGGCAACCTCAGGAGACGGCGGGCGATCCGCCGTAGATCGGAGACGGCGGCCGCAAAATCGAACTGGGGTAGGTTAAGGGTTAACCGGTTAAGGGCCAATTTTCCGATTAGACCCAAAATGCAAACGACCATTATTTTTTATTGCTAAATGTCTGCTATTTAAAAAATACTAATAAACAAGATTATATGCACATTACACGTTAAATAAATCAAAAGGCTTTCAATCACGTGTATTTTTACTATATTCAAAAGTTATAAACAGTAATTTGTTTGCATGCACTCACTCACTCTGACAACATATAAGTCATGTACACGCGTAACACGTATACACCTTCTAGGAGATAATAGGCGATCGACTCGACCCTGTCTCGCAACGTACTCACACAATAGTTAGCTGCTAGTGGCCATCCCCATCAACAAAGGCAAGGTGGGCAACTACAGCGGTGGCAGGATAGACCCGCAGGTGCGTCCGACGACATGGCACATCAGCAGTGGTGGGGTTGCTCCACGGATTGTGGCTATAGCCGGCAGGGGTGGGCGGTGCATCAATAGTAGTTGGGCTCCTCTGCGACTACGTCGGCCGACTCATCCACGGGCGGTTCCGCACGTCTATGCATTCGGTGGGGCGCATCACGATAGTGGTGCGCAAAGGAGGTATTACTGATGCTAGTCATCCATTCTTAGATTTCCATGCTATTTCATTTGTGCTATTGTTAGTCACTTTGCTCGGTTGAACCGAAAAAAACTACTCGTTAGTTTTTTGTTCTGTATTAGGTAACCAATTGGTTCTCTATCTCAGGAAATCAAGGTTTAGAGAAATAAAACAAAGTGAACCAAATTCTCGATTTAAACCGAATACATAGTCTAACTAAACCTAGTGACGTGGTGATGAGCAATTATACCTTGAAAAAACTTTTGAAAATGTTAACTAGTTCATGTTCATGTTTTACACATTTAGAGTTAGCACGCTTGCAAAAATGGATAAGAGAAAACCACTAGTGTAGAACAAATGCACTCACGAAAACTGTCCACTGGGTCACCGGACCGCCCGGAGTGCCCACCAGAGAAGGGTGGTTTAATTAGTGTGCTATTCGGTGGTCACCGGTGAACTCACTAGAGCTTAGTTGCCTTGGCTAACTTCTATGAAAATTTCGAGTTGGTCACCTAAACATCCGGTGCTCACACTAGATGTGCAGCACCGTGAGATTGCACCTGAGTTCTTACAACGTGTGATGAACATTTGAAGTCTGCTCATGCGCTGAATTTGTCTTGGGTCAACAGAGGGTCCGAGGTCATACCGGACGGTGACTCTTGTAGGGTCAACGGAGGGTCGGAGGTCATACCAGACGGTGACTCTAGAGAACCTGTTTTCAGTGAACACCAGGCTCAATTCACTGGGTGCTGCATTGGAGAGGTCACCGGAGTTCAGATAGTATTATCATCATATTTAGGGCCTGTTTGGCCGCTACCCAAAAGTTGCTCTACCAAAACTAAGGCAAACCAAAATAAAGGTGTGTCCACTTTTATTTGCCAAAACCTTAGCAAGAGTTTTGGTATAACACTTGGTTGATTGCCAAAATCTAAGGTTGCCAATTTTCTCATTTATATAGTTTGTAAGAAGTTTCTAGAAATTAGCCAAAACTTTGGTCATAAAAATTTGTTGTGCCAATTCTTTGGTAGTGAAATTGATAGCCACAAATTTGGCATGTCATTGTTTTGATTTGGTAAAAGTTGAAAGCCAACCAAGCAGGCCCTTAGTTGTCAGGGTCATGGAGTTGTATCGGGTACAGCATTATATAGCTCGCCTATAGTATCGCCTACTTTAACTTACTCTCACGGTAGAAAATTGGAATGATCGTGTTTGATTCAAGCTATCATAGCGTTTGGTGAGAAAGGGTAGTCGTTAGGTAAGACTGAAAAAACTACGTTCAAATTTGGGATTCAGTATTGGCTCCGTCAATGAGAGGGATGGCAAGCACACATCCAATCCTTCCTTACATGAGAGTCAGAGCTCCGGTCTTTGTTTTCTTTTCAGAAATAAAAACGATTGAGGAAATTATCACTACTCAAATTATTGTATATAATAAAGAGAATATAGTTTTAAGTAAGTAGTATGCTGGAGAAGTCATGAATCTGATGACATTTTAAAATCCCTGCCCATATGCATAAACAAGAAATTTTGAGGATTTTCCCATAACAAATGGTATTTGTTGGCAAAACCTTTTCAAACGTGTGTACACTGATGATTTGTTTGGATTCAGGTACCTAACTGTTAACTTCTAACCGAGTTAGTCGGCTAATAGATTTTACTAGCGAGGCTAGACTTGTGTGAGTATTACTTAGCCAATAATACCTGTTAGTAACTTTCATAAGCTACAATAATTTATTTTGAGCTCTTAGTTGGACTATTAGATGGAATGTTTGGATCCACTAGAGCTTATTTAACAACTAACAATAATTAGCTCATTATATCCAAACTGCCCTGAAGATCCCTAGGAGCAAGTCCAATAATAAAGTTAAGTATTTGAGTAAAAGTCAAGTTGTTAGAGCTAAGTATACATGTCTTCTATTTGTCCAAGAAAAGATTTTTTTCACAAAATATTGCTTTTATCATGTCTCACATTCTCCTTCCTAATCATGTCTTGTATCGGTTTGTTATTTGTACCCACCATTATAAATTTATAATCACACGTGCCTAGCTTTGCTCTTTTTCCTCCTCTATGTATCAGTGACTAGATTGGTTAATATTAATACAAAAGAGAAATGACAGAGAAATCAACAAGCGGATCCTGCATATGCTTAATTAGGAGGAAGAATAAAGCACCGACCATTCGATGGCCATGAATCAAAGGAGTCGAAGCCTCTTTTTTAACGCACACACTCAACCCTATAAATACATAAATGAAACCCTTTTTCATAAGGCATCGGAGAAAAGTGGCTTTGTCTTTGGGGTTCCGATTCTCGGGCCATGCGGACGGCGCCTTCTCTCAAACGGACCCTTAAATAAAAGCATATTTGGTAGAGTTTCTAGTCTCTATGGCTCCTCATAGCTACTGTAGCAGCAATATCATAAGAAATGTTTTTTTTTCTCTGAAATAAACTAGGGGGGCCTAAAAAGCCATATTTTCAAGCTCCCATGCTCAGACTCTTGACATGGTGGTAAAGAACGGGAACCAAAGAGAGCCAGACCCAAAACATAGTAGTTGTCGTCTCTCATGGGACTAGGAGCACTTTTGAGACAATCTCTCCCTCATAGGCGAAGGGAAGGGAAAAATATGAGCATTCAACATTTCAACTGCGAAACGTTCAACCATTGAACAGTAAAAGTTAGGCAGCCCTACCAGTTAGGAAATGGACCCAATGGTGTAGAGTAGTAGGCACCGCGTGGCCGCAAGACGACGACGAGCTGTGTGCGTCATCTGTGGTGATGATCCCCAGCTGGATCTGGAGCTTGGTGTGATGTTGTGAGTGTGTGCTCATCTCTAATTTGTTAGGTTTATTTTGGTTTCACTGCATCTACGCCATTCAACAGTGTTTTTCTCTCACAACAAATCAGCCATAATTAGCTAGCCAAATTCGATCCAACGAACAGGACGTTCTTTAACTGAGCTTTTCTCACGTCATTAAACAGTTGTATTTCAAATTCATATAATTTCCTATCAATTGAAATGATAAACAAATTACCAAATAGTAGTTTGCATTTCGTTATCATAGAAAAGACAAGAGAGAGCACCCCCGTAGTCTAGCCTATAGCTCTCCTACCAACTCCATCACATAGTTAATTATAAGTTATATCATACCCCCTCCGTCCCACTGAAAATGTCATTTGAAAAGCTTGCCTCCCCTCACAAACACGTTTTCCGGGCGACACTTTCAATGGGACGGAGGGAGTATATATTAGTTGAACTTGAGAATATTTCCACGGAAAATGAATGAGAACGTTATAAGCTGAACCTTTTTTACTCTGCTATAAGCATATAATATTATCTTTAATACTCCATCTATTCTAAACTATAAGATGTTTTGTTTTTTTTATACGTAACTTTTGTTATGTAGTTAGATATACACTGTATCAAGATATAGTAAAACATAATACATTAAAAAATCAAAATGTTTTATAATTTGGAATGGAGGGAGTAGGAGGAGTACACAGCTAGTATTATTTATGAGAATTGTATTGTTTCTTTTTTTTCTCATAAACAATGTACAAACACAAACATTTAAACTGTAAATAAACTCGACAACTAATAGTTAGCTTCTAAGAATTAGCTAGAGGATGTTTCGTTCATTAGCTAATACTTCTAGCTAGGGCCTTACCTATACTATCTAACTAGCAATTAGATATTAGCTCTTTCTTTTAACAAATAACATAGCTAATTACCTCTTACTTCTAGCTTAGGGCCGTACCTGTCCTTTTTCTTTTACGATACGAGATGTTGCGTTATCTTGACTTATCAAGATATTTTTCAGTACAAAAAGTTCCCAATTAACGACTTTTCACTTTTGCTTTTGAGGGGGACACGACGTGTGAATGTGAATCGACGCGCGACGGGTTTGGTTGCTTGTCGACGAACGATCGGTTTCGTCAAGAGAAGGTGGGCAGAACACATGTCGAGTACTAGTTGGTCAGTTCAAGATGGAGCTCCTCCGAACTCCCAGAGCTCCCCACAAAAGTCGTTAAAAATCATGATCTGCAGACCTAGTAGCTAATTTGTGTTGAAAGATACGCTAAGGCCAGTCTCAATGGAGGTTTTACGGGAGTGTCGTAAATGCACATTAAATAGGCTAGTATCGGCATTTGAATAAAATTGTATGAAATTGGGAGGAGAGAGAAGGAATTCATTTCACTATGGTGAAACTATATAGCGGTGTTTCCAAAATATTGAAAAGTGTGTGAAACCCCATCGAGAGTGTTATTTCATTTCATCTGCGTGCATGGAGAAAGGTCATTCTTGGAAGAGAGAGAGAGACAACGGTGGACCCATAGAAGCTTTAAATAGTATGTGAAGCGTTAATAAAACTATGCGATGAGGAGTGAGTTGTTTCGTATCAAAATTTCAAAACTTTAAATAGTATGTGAAACGTACGAATAAAACCTGGTCATTGAGACTGGCCTAATGCACGCGAGCTTGCTTAAAGCGTGATTATACTTGCTTAAACAAAACGTAAGCAGCCCGGCTTGCTCCTTTTTGGGTTTCGATGGCTACAATGATGGCCTGAAAGGGACCGGGGCCCTGTACAGCTCAAATGACAGGTCGATGCTACTTGCTGCACTCTTCTTGATTGCTCACGCCACCACAGTGCAGCGGGTTGAGTTGAGTTGAGTTGTTGCTGCGCTGGTCCTGTCTCCCGTGACCAGTGATAAGCCAAAAAGATTTGTATCTTCATGGCATACGTATTGCCAAAAAGATTAAGGACGTCATCATATAGGATGAGTCTTTTAGTACGTGTACCTGGATTGAAGCTCCAATTAGTCGTGGAAAATTCACGCTGCTACGGTGGTCTGTTGATGCCTCAGTTTCATGCATGTGGATGGACAAACACATGCTGCTAAACGTCCACATTTGTACTTGCAGCTGATGAATTGTTACCATCGCAATTTTGCCCTTGATCGATGAGTTATCAGAGAAGACTGATCGAGCAAATACATTCGTAGGTAAGATGGATAGCAACATGTCCATATCTAATTGTATTAATGTTACCCCTTTCCTTGTTGTTGAGGAACCACTAAACATTGGAAGTGTGCTGATTAGAATACTCTTTATTTGTAGCTTCTTAATTTTGTCGTCCTATGGAGCAGTCATGTTCTTCTATATTATTACACATATATATTCGCAGATATTATTCACAGAGTTATGGTTTTATTTCAGTGTTCCAACTTCTCAAAACAAGAGCAGCTGTTTATATGGATCATCTTTTAGATTTCGTATTGGTCAATAATACTAAAATCTTTTTGTTATCATCACAAGATATTCTGGTCCAAAAAGTTGCCAATAACGACTTCTCATTTTTCCTTTTGAGAGGGATTGCATGACGTGTGAATTTGAATTGACACGCGACGCGTATGCTTGCTTGTGGACGAACTTGATCGGTTTCGTCAACACAGATTGGGCAGAACACATGTCGAGTACGAGTTGGTTGGTGCGAGATGGATGGGAGCTCGCCCAGAATAAAAGTCATTAAAAATCATGACCTAGTAGCTAATTTGTGTTGAAAGATACCATAATGCACGCGAGCTTGCTTAAAGAGAGATTATAGTTGCTTAAATAAAGAACACAAACAGCGAAGGGCCTAGCTTCTTGGGCTCCTTTTTGGTTTTCGACAATGTCCATGTCTACAATGATAGCCTGAAAGGGACCCCTGTACAGCTCAAGATCCATTCTATGAGTGCTCTACTTGCTGCGCACTTCTTATCTGCTCACGCACCCACACACTGGGTTGAGTTGAGTTGATGCTGCAGTGTTCTTATCTGTGTATGCCAATAATGCTCTTACCATCACAAGCGTCGCCGATGGATGTTATTACCAGAGAGAGAATTGGGCAGTGACAAGCCAAGACTTCTATCTTCATTCATACGTATTGCCAAAAAGATCAAGGACGTCATCAAAATAATGCATACCCAGCTAACAAGAAGAGGACGACAGTATAGGATGAGTCTTTTAGTACGTGTAGTACCTGGATTGAAGTTCCAATTAGTCGTGGAAAATTCACGCTGCTGCGGTGGTCTGAGTTCCATGCATGTGGATAGACAAAACATGCTGCTAAACTTCCACATGTGTACCTTGCAGCTGATGAATTGTTACCATCGCAATTTTGCACTCCATCGATGAGTTATCAAAGAATACACATCGATCAAATATTTTTGTACTACGGGTCTGTTTGGTTCCCGCCTTCTAACTAAAGTGGACTAAACTTTTTTAGTCTCCTTTTAGTCCCTCTTGAGTAACTAGCGAAATTAAAGTGTTTTAGTTATTTTTTAATCAGTTTATTTGACACTTTAGTATCTAAAGTGACTAAAGTTTAGTCTACTATAGTTTAGGAGGTGGAAACCAAACAGGACCTAAGTAAGCAGATTATACTAAATCTGTCCCTTTTCCCAGTTGTAGGGGAACCAACTACTCCAGTAGTAAACATTGGGAGCTGATTCAATACATGATGATGAATCTAGCATACTCTTCATTTGTAGCTTGTCAATTTTGTCTTCATATAGGGCAGTCATGTGCTTTTTATTAATTTATTTCATCACACATGTACACACATGAACATTATTCACAAAGTTATTATACTGTGTGTAACTCATGTTCATATTGGTTAATTTGGAAGCTCGTGTTGTAAAACCAAGAGCAACGGAGTGTTTCTCTGTTTGTTGATGGTCCTTTAGGTTTCCTATTGGTTAACAATATTTTTTTTTTGTTTCCCTCTTCACTGATATATTTGTAAGGACCGACCGATGCTTCTTCTCCTTCGAAGATGCCTGGATCTAAAACTTTTCTCTATTAAAGAAAACATGGAAAATACCCTTTACTTACCCCTTGAATAAAAAAAATGCTAGTAAATCGATCCTTAATAAACCTTGAAGTGCCTTTTTTTTTTAATCAAAAGTGTCTTTTTTCTTTAAACTAAAAACTTAACCATTATTATTACATTATACACAGCCAACCGGAGTCTAGAAAGCCAAGCCGTTGGCGCGCGTAAAGAACCTCAGGTGAAATGGCCAGATCAGCAAGCACAAGGAGCCAAGGGAGGCGGCTGAGGCTTGTGTGTCCCCGTTCTGTGTTCCCGTCCGTGTCCCCGCATATGTGTCGGCCATCCATTGGTTCCCGCGAGAGACCAAATGAGCACGTGCCACAGCCCACAGCGGCAGTTCCAATTCCGTGCAGTTGCAAGCTTCTTCATCTGTGGCGTGATGCGATCTCTCTGATGGATCTAAGCCGGCAAGATATCTGATACAATACATACACATACGTACTCTTTTCTTTGGTAAGAAAAACTATATGCTATGTCTTTAATTTGGGTCCAGAAAATGATAAACACGTCACAACAGGAGACAAACTAGGCGGACTCCGTTTCCTCCTGGTGTGCGTCGCGGACAAGAACGAATGAATGATCAACACGTGTGTGGGGACACGGACGGGAACACAGAACGGGGACACGTGTGTGAGGGAGGCCGCTGTCCGTCGGTGACGCGCCAGCGAAGCATCCCAAATGTAGCAGTACCACCACCACGGACAAGTCAAAACCCCGCGCACTGCACTGCTTCGCTTCGCCTTTTGGGGCAACGGCCCCGCCGCCGGCGCCCACGCGCACCTGATCCGCACCCACATCGCTCGCCGACTCGTGGGTCCACCTCTTCCGAGTCCACCTGCCAGCGACAGCGGCGTGCCACGAACGGCGTGAACTCGGCCGCGCATGCCAAAACAAGACGGCCTGCGACGAGGGGGCACTGCACACGTGGCGCGGGCCCGGGCTTATCCTCTGTGGCGGTGGGAAATGGCGCTCCTGCCCCCGGAAAAGGGCACAAAAGTTCCACAAAAGCGCACCGGCGTGGGACCCGCCACCTCATCCCCTCTCTGGCTCGCTCTTGCTCTACGCTACCAGCCCTTCTCTCTTTCTTCCCCTCTGCAGCCCTTCTCTCTGCTCTCTGCATCTCTCTCTCCTCTCTCTTGTTCCTGCTCTCTCTCTCTAAAAAAAGGTGGTTTTTAACCAGGGTTCCGATCCCTTTCTAGAACCTCCCTCCCTGGGTTTCTGTTGCGGCGGACCCGAGCCCCCGCGGGGGCGCCGAGCCGGCGCCGGCACCCGCTCCGGCGGATCTGAGGGCGGCTGCTTTGCCGCGCGCAGTCCGGTGAGTCATTCTTCGCTCGATCTCTTCCTTCCGATTCGCTGGCTCCAATCCCAACGTCCGATTCACCAAAATACCTATCTTTATTTTATTTGTTTTTTACCGGGCGGTTTATCGCGTTCCTCGTTTGTCTGCTCGGTGATTCCGAGGCGGCCGCCTTGGATTCTTGTTTGGTTTGCGCTTCGGACTGGCTGATGCCGATTAAGGGTGTTATACGAGTGTCTGTCAGTCGTGGTGTCTGTTGTGATTTTCTTCGTCACTTGGGTTATGTTTTTTTTTATTTTTCTTTGTTGTGTTTTTATACTGGTTTTCAGTTCAGTAGACATGAATGGATACTGTAAGAGAACTGCTTGGTGGGTTTCTTCCCCTTGATCTGAACGATCATCGTAATCGTATTGCCTCCTTTCTCTGTAATCTTTTTTCTTCATACAAGATTTCATCTTTAAGGGAACAATTTTTTTTTTATTTCTCATATGAATCGTCAAAATACCAGTCTTAGGTGCAGCAAAGATGTGAATCTATTGCTTTAAGAAATGTTCATAATTTATAATCTTTTTTTATTTGTTTTTCATAAGTGTAATCTCTTTGCTATGCATCCGTATGAGCACACTTCCTCAAAAGATTTGCATTTTAAGTCACAAACTTTTTTTTTTTGCATTTTTTTCCTTTCCAAATACAGTTTTCCAATGGAGTCAACTTTACTCCTTGCTTTTCACACACATGATTTTCTTTCTAGTCTGAAACCCTCTAGACAACTCTGAGATTATTTTGCTGGTGAAAAGTAACCCTCTCCGCTTATTCGGAATACTATAATAACTTAAACAAAATTATCACCGACCTGTGTTTGTTGGCTCACTCACTTCATTGGTCCAATCATTCATGTTTCTTATGTTTCCTCCCTAGCATAGTATTGTGCGTGCTGTCATTGGTTGCTTGGAAAAAGATGGATATTATAGAATAGGATTTTCTAATGAGCCCAGCGTCAGTGATGACTATGAATTGTGTCTTGTGTTGGTTGGCTTCCATTTTTTTTTACACATTATCTCTTCTAGGATTCGTAGTACCTAGTGACCTCGTGGAATATATACTTGCGTTCTTGCGAGCAGTGAGTGGGGGCTTTCAATTATAATATGCACGGAGATCAGAAGGTTCCAAGACTAGTTGCCTGCGCTTTTGTAGTGGGTTCTCAGTTCTTTATGCCCTGGTCGGCAAATTGGGGCGGAGTCCACGGATTAGTGAGTCAATTGATACTTAGAATTGTCTCAATGCAGGTGGCGGCTACATGTCCTAATTAGGAAGTAAATCTATATTATCCATGGTTTTATATTGCTGGTAGCTGATGCCGTAAGATGTTGATGTGTGGAACATGTTTGAGTGTTTCTCTTGGATTAAGTTGAAGAAAAAACAACCTGCTGTTTGGGTGGGTGCCATGGTCAGAGTATCTGCCAGTAACAAAGTTCTGTCATCACGTCAGTGTCATACTATAATGTACATTTTTCCAACATGATGTATGGGTACTAGTAGTTCCTAAAATTGTAGTGCTTATAATAATATTCTTATTCCTGTCGTAAAAGATTCAGACTGATTACTGATGTAGTAGTAATTCTTTTTAATAGTTGCTTATCGATACTGCACAGGTTGCTTGTAACTGTTGATCGGGAAACACTGTGAAGAAGAGTCATACATCTCCTGAAGGTGGTCTGAAGTTTGCTGATAGGAAAGGTCATGGGCGCGCTCTGTGATTTCTGTGGGCAGCAGAGGTCCATGGTTTACTGCCGATCAGATGCAGCATCCTTGTGTCTATCATGCGACCGTAATGTGCATTCAGCTAATGCTCTTTCTCGGCGCCATACAAGGACCCTTTTATGTGACCGGTGTACTTCACAGCCTGCTATGGTCCGCTGTCTAGTAGAGAATGCCTCCCTTTGCCAAAATTGTGATTGGAATGGCCACATTACAGGATCCTCAGCTGCCGGACACAAAAGACAGACTATAAATTGCTACTCAGGATGTCCATCATCTGCAGAACTTTCTAGAATATGGTCCTTCGTTTCAGATATTCCTAATGTAGCACCTGAGCCAAACTGTGAGCAAGGAATAAGCATGATGAGCATCAGCGACAGCGGTGTCAGTAATCAAGATAATGCTGCAGGGGACAATAATTTGTTAGATATAGCTAGTGCAACACTTATAAGTGATCTTAGTACTTGTGACAAGCCTTTGGTGGGTTCCTCTTCAGGAGCTGGAGTGAATCTGCTTCCGCATGCTACTGATCAGACAGCTGGATCTGTGGATTCCACGCCAGATAAGGTGCTTTAAGGCTATTCACATATCCCTGATACCTCATACATAGATTTAGCTATTCACCTCTGCTGCTGCATATTCTACTTCCATGTGCAATATGTAAGATGACCAATGACTTCACTCCCATTTGACATGTCACGTAATTGTTTTCTTTTGTATTATATTCTGCCTGCTTTATACTTCATTTGGTTTACTTAATGAACAATAGCATAAAACAAATCCTCACGAAAAAAAGATAAAACTGAGTTATGAACAAAAGAATTGTTAATAAGCTTATAAATAAATCTACTGTACCATGCACAAAAATACTGATGAGATTGTATAAATAATTGCATATCCCTGTCTATCTGAAATGAAAAATTGGGAATGGTATATATCTTTTGTTTATTTTCACTATGTGGCATCCACATCTGAATCTTGTCCCGATGCTATTTATGTTACCTTAGCCACCACCTTAGGAACTCCTAGGGTGGAGAATCTGTATATTCTGTATTCCCTTGTTGCCTTCTTTTGACTGAGAGAATTCACAGATGCAGTGCGGTGAAAGGACTTGTTGTATCTTGTCATATATGTTATTTCTCTGTATGGCATAGGCAAAATTTGTAGGCCTTATCCCATTGTAGCATGCCTTTTCAAATATTAATCTGTCACTAACATATTCACAGGATTCCTGTGTGCAGGTGCCCTATACACCAGATAAAGATATGTTCAGTAAGGACAGCATATATGAAGATTTTTGTGTGGATGATGTTGACCTTGCTTTCGAAAATTACGAAGAACTCTTTGGTACATCTCATGTTCAAACAGAGCAACTGTTTGATGATGCTGGAATAGACAGTTACTTTGAAGTGAAGGAAGCACCTGATGGGAATTCCAACGAGGTTTGTAGTTTGCTAATGAATATTTTATTTTTCTTAATCCTTTAGTCATTCACATCCATGTTCATATGCACATCTCATACCGTTGGTATTCTCTTTGTTGTTCCAATCGACTGAACCAATTCTGTAGTCCTCCCAATATGTGTTACCTCATCAAAATTCAGATGGAAAACCTACTGCCAAAATGAACTGAGTGATAGGTTTCCATGTGCAACTATAATCCTTATTTGAGAAAAGCAGCTAAATGAAATGGTTCCTAGATTATTTGTCATGAACTCATATCTTTCAGTTTAACCTTTTATACAATTGAAGTAATAATTTAGCAAGAGCTGGGACTTCAGAAGATAATTTAATAAAATGGTATATGGGGCCCAGGTTTTCTTTCTTTTATTCATAATTTATTATTGACAAACTGTTCAAAATTGTTGACTGTTCTGAAGTGCAAAAAGGTGGGAACAATCTTGCCTTCTTCCTGTTTGTCTTGGGTCTTGAGGTAGAGCTTGTGCCAACTTCACGAATCTGGTCTTGTGTTTAAGAAGTAACGAGTAACCACAGCTAGGACTGTAAATTGTAACCTATAAGCATTAAATGCATGCCAGTAAATCTGTAAACCATTTGGTGTTATTCCATAGTCAGTTTTGTTTGGACCAATTGGACCTTTGTTTATCATATGATTAATAGGATTCATGTCTCATGCTTTTCAGCAATCTAAACTGAAGCAACCTGCAAATAGCAATGTGATATCTGCTGACTCTGGCATGTCGAACCCAGGAGTGAAAGGTGATTCCAGTGTTTGTATCCCTTTGAGGCAGGCTAGGTCTAGTCTGTCTCTTTCCTTTTCCGGTTTGACTGGTGAGAGTAGTGCTGGAGACCACCCAGATTGTGTGGTATCATCATTGCTCCTTATGGGGGAGCCTCCTTGGCAGCCTCCTGGCCCTGAGGGCTCAATCGCTGGAGGTAGTAGAGACAGCGCTATCACACGATACAAGGAGAAGAAGAAGAGAAGAAAGTAAGTTCATCTCTTGTAAATCCTTCAATTTAACTGGTAACGTTGTGCTGATTTGTACCATATGGGAACTCAGTAAAAGATATTTAGTTGGAGCAATCAATATTTTAAAACTCTAGTTACCTAAGTGATCATTGTTCATTCTAACAGGTTCGACAAGAAGATCAGGTATGCTTCTCGTAAGGCTCGAGCAGATGTGCGAAAGAGGGTCAAGGGACGATTTATTAAGGCTGGTGAAGCATATGACTACGATCCTCTCTGCCAAACAAGGAGTTACTAAAGCGTTTTAGATTAGCAAACTTAAACCAAGGTTCATTGCAGCTAGAACAAAAGCACTGGCAATCAAGCTGTTGGGCCAAATTGCGCCTTTGAAAAGAACAAAAAATGGGAGAAAGTCGCTGGCATGTTAAAGAAAATACAAAAATATTTGGATGTTTCAGAAGTTTTTGGATGAGGATCTTCCTTTTTCTCCTGTACAGTGGATGGAAACCGCATCTTCTGTTTCTTTTTGCTGGAGCGATTTGAGTCACTTTTCACCTTTTGTGAATTAGCCTGAACCAGCCAAACACACCTGTTGCGTTTTGATCTCCATTCTCCTGACTCTGGCAGCAGTCCAGGGCTGGCAGCTGCGGTTTTTTTGGAGGTGTTCGTCCAGATTAGACAAAGATGGCTTTAGATGTTTACCTGTGAAGTTTCCTTCTATTATTATGATGTAAAATTTGCTGGGATCTGGATTGTTTCAGCTATTATGATTGTGTAATTACCAGGTAGGAGTCAAACTGGTGGTCAGTTTGATCTTTTTAAGTTGGTGATGGAACCCATGTAACTGGACAGTGGACACCGACTTTCTGTGCTCACTCTGATCAAACCAACCTCCAGACTGGTTCGATGGTATCATCTGTATTGTGTATCGACTACTGAGCAAGTGAGCATGTGCTCAAACCTCAAATACGTCCTCTTGTACCAAACAGCAATATTAGATGGTAAAATTTTGTCCTATTCTTTTTTTTTTTTTGGTTGAAACTTATGGTTATTTTGGGAAAACATATGTGGAACACTGCTTTCTTGATTTTCTGTTTTTTTTTCTTAGAAAAGGGTCTTGATTTTCTGTTGTACACCATTATAAGCGGTGGTGTTTGATGATTGTCAAATCAACCATTTCAAACTTTGATTGCATATTAATTTTTATGCATTGAGTTTGGATATTTAAAAATGATATGATTATTTGTCTCAAAATATATTACAAATTATATAATTATTTGTCTTAAATTTTATCTTTTAACTATCCTCTTGTCTTAAGAATAATTTGTAAGTCGAAAAAAAAAGCGGTCAAATCTCGTTCTTTTGAAGACGTAGATGTCTAATGTCACTTATCTTTCACTAGGGTTTTAAAGAAATGAATTTGATATTTTAGGTGTTATATTTTTCTAAGTTAATACAAAATAGTTTAGGACAAAACCAAACCATTTGAGCACACTAGGGGATTTATCACTACCAAATCTGGTTTTATGTTGCTTATCCAAATATTGACAAGTGGTTTTAAAAGTTGGATAAGTAATATAAAATTCAAATCAAGTAAGCAGTTTATAATTGTGTGAAGTGCTAGCATGGAATGCACTTAATTTCAATATCTTTGTAAAATTGTCATCAATTACCAAAAAGGTAGAGATTGAAAGTTTGGTTTTGATAATTGAATGGCAACTTTAAGTGGGCTAATATATATTATGTGAGATGCATAAGTGCTTAGACTATTGGCACACTAGTGTGAGCAGCTACATAAAGCCATGTAGAAGAGGTGGCTTCGACATGTTGCAAGTGCTCAACTAGTGAGTTGAAGGAGCTCATTGCATATGAGACATGATACGGTATCATGTGGCTAGATGGAAAAGACCAAGAGGTAAGGCTTTGGCTGCAAAGGATGATTTTCTAGTGTAAAGGGCAAACTAGAGACTCGGGTATAATGGACCATCAAGGCAGTGAAGCTAAAGCTAAGGGCTTGGTGCCAATAGGCCTAGTGCAATGGTGAAGAACAAGCGAGGCTGCAATTGATAAACCAATAAGACCATGCGATGACAGAAGTAGATCCTATCATTCATGAAAAAGCAAGCTTAGAAGGCTTGTATTGGCTACAAGCAGCTGATGGAGGTTGAATTCACCAGCCTAATTTAGTTTTCATTATGTTGCTTTCATATTCCTATGTTTCCTTTCCTCTGTTTCTCAATCCTTCCGTGTTTTCTTCCTTTCCTCCGCTTTCTCAATCCTTTGCTCCAAACACAACCTTACACGAGTAAAAGTGCAAGAAAAGAATACCCCTACGTCCCCAAATAGATCAATTTTTACAATCCGTGCCAACTTTATAAGAAAAAAATAGCATCTATCAAATAAAATGAACACCTTATGAAAATATATTCTATCGTGAATCTAATGATATTAGTGATATTAATCTGATACAATAAATCTTAATGTTTTTTCTAGAAACTCTCAAAATTTAAAAAGTTTGACTTAAGACAACTCCAGAAATCTATTTATTTAGGGATGGAGGGAGTATTTATTTTCCTGTGACCATGGAAGCTATCTTAACAGTTATTTTTCTGTGACCCTGGAAACTACCTTTCCTTCCAATCTAACTAAAGTGCGTAGGCACGATTCAGAATTTCATATCCTCTTAACTTTTGTAGAAGTCAGAATGCTTGAACATTGTGTATCATGGTTAGCTAAACCACATTCTAGGCTATACAGTTAGTTAAAAGTTCCTAATCTAAAATCTTGCAATGGGGGTGCTTTGTGTTGCTTTATAGAATCTTCTTGAGGGCTTTGCCTTGTGCTGCAACTTCTCATTATGCCACTGATCTCTGCTCAGCATGGCCAGCAGGACGCACAAGAACAAACATAGTGCCAGCATATGTGCAGCAGTAAAAGCAGGACACAGACAAAAACAAGGTTCCTACTTTGCTGCTATAGGTTCCTTCTCAAGTTGGCTGAATATCTTCTTGAGGCGACAAGATGCAGTGGTTTCTATATCCTGCGTGATCTTCTTTCTGTTCTTGCAGCTCTTTAACCATACTATGCCAATAGATACCTGCATAGTGCAAGTCTTCTGCTTGGTTGTGTTGTTCTCCAGTTGGTATCGAATATGGAGCTGTGAGAGAGAGCACAATTAAATGGGAATTAAGAAATAAGTATACCACTTTAGTGCGACAAAGTGATGGAAAAAAAAACGAAATGACTGTTGCCTATGACCAATGAAACAATTTTTATTTCTTTCGCTCTTCCCTTACCAAGTGCATCTACTAGTAAATACTGCAATGATTTTGTGTATTTTGCAATGACAACACACATGAATTTCAGAATCAGGTGATCTTCTAGCATGGCCACCATCATAATTATCATTAAGGCCCAAATGAAAAAATGGCCAATATCCACCACACTAGCATGTGTGGCATCCAAGAAAACACACCTTGTCGCAGTGTTTCTCGCTGACCATGGAATTCCCAAGCAAAAGAAAGAAATAATGTAGAGAAAGAACAAAAACACATTCAAGATTATCAAGCTAATAAAAAGTGAAAACATGACAGAAAGAATGTCAATCATAAAAAAGAAGATATGACACTTGAAGCATGCTAATATATAGTATCGTGCAAAATGTAACATATAACTGACATTGAAATTTGTATAAAAGAATATCAGGGAACCGGCTCTTACATTTAAACATTCACCAACAGGGATACCTTCAAGTGTCATCACTTCTTCAATAAGCCAGCCATTTTTATTAGGCAAAGGGGACTTTTGCTGGGTGCTCATTGCTTCTCCTCCATGCCGTGCTGATTTCTTGTTAAACTTATAATGGACTTGCCTCTGGTAAACATCAGCTCTGACAGGTTCCCATGCTGTAACAGAGTAATCCATGCAGCCAACTTTCTCCATCACTCGGCACTCCAAAGGACCACCCTCAAATATGCCCATGACTGTTGATACCTAATAACACAGTTAATTACAATGTAAAGTTGTAACTCTTGAGCCTTTTGTGGAGAACATGGTGGATTGCACATTATGTCTCAATAAAATAAGGAATCTTACATCAAAAGGTTTTGTAGATGAAAACACTCCTGACATTTTGGCATCCTCTATCCCTAAGAAGGATTCTCCTTCCTCATTTTGGAAGTCTTCTGTTTCTGATTCATCTTCTACAAGCTGTACCTTTTGTTCAGGGGTCAAGGACCTTGCCTTCCACAGTGCCATTATTGTTCTGTAGAGCAGGCCATTGGCATTTTTAAACAAACATACTCATGAAGAAACAGAGCTAAATGTTAAGGGAAAGCCCGTCTACTACTATGGCCCATATGGCCCATATAAGTCTACATATATCTCTCTACTGAGGACTGATGGATCATACTCTCAGATCTCCAAGGTTAGTATCATGGTAACAGCTCCATGGATTAGGGTTAGGGATTAGACTATTCTAATTCACCCACGATCCAATTTTTTCCCCTTGGGATCCATCATCCTGTTTGTACGTGGCCCGTCGCCGCGTCGTTCTCTTTGCGGTCCGTTGCCGCGTTCATTCATCGCCAGCGTCGGTTCAGCCCGTCGCCGCGTCGTCACCCCGTGGCCCGTCGCCGCGTCGATATCTCACTGTTACTCGACCTGATATCTCATGCTGTCCATATATTGAGTCAGTTTGTGAATGCTCCTACGTCCGTTCATTTTGGCCATTTACTTCGTGTCTTGCGATACTTGAGGGGGACATCATCTCGTAGCTTATTCTATGCTCGTGACAGTCCGCTTCAGCTTCACGCTTACTCGGACTCCACTTGGGCGAGTGACCCAAATGATCGTCAATCTGTCACAGGGTACTGTATTCTTCTTGGGTCCTCTCCTATTGCATGGAAGTCCAAGAAGCAAACAGCTGTATCTCGTTCTAGTGCAGAGGCAGAACTTCGAGCACTCGCTACCACTACTGCAGAAATCGTATGGCTTCGATGGTTGTTGACTGATTTTGGGATTTCTTGTGATGCTGCCACACCTCTTCTATGCGACAATACAGGAGCTATACAGATTGCCAATGATCCTGTGAAGCATGAACTTACCAAGCATATCGGTGTTGATGCTTTCTTTACTCGGTATCATTGTAATGAACATACCATTGCTCTTCAGCATGTGCCATCCGAGCTACAATTGGCTGACTATTTCACTAAAGCGCAAAATAGAGAGCAACATCGGCTTCATTTGCTCAAACTCAATGCTTCGATCATCCAATACCGCCTTGAGTTTGAAGGGGTGTTAAGGGAAAGCCCGTCTACTACTATGGCCCATATGGCCCATATAAGTCTATATATATCTCTCTACTTAGGACTGATGGATCATACTCTCAGATCTCCAAGGTTAGTATCACTAAACAGGTGAGGTGTAAATAGACAGAAAAATAGAGAGGCCTTTTTAAGGAGGTTCTCTTGTGATGGCCAACCACATATGATAAGTTGGCTTCATATGTATCATGCAAGAAAATGTACTTACTTATGCGCCACATTGAATGAGACAAAAGACTGGAAATGAAACTTTAGTCTCCCTTGACTGTCCAGTTGCTTTGCTCCATGCTTTGCATCCATTCCTCTGCCCTTTCGAAGGATAATCACCAGAGATGGACTTCCCATTGAAGATAGTGTCGCAGGGACCAGTAGGATGTCTTCAATATCTTCCCAAAGAAAGAAGAATTTTGTTTTGTGGCCAAAAAGATTTGTGTAAAACCCAAATATTCTTGGAGATAGAAACAAACGACCCTGCAACACAGGCAGACAAGATTTAGTTCTCAGGCATGATGACATAAAAATGTTATGTTTAGTTTGTTGTAAACTAAAGGGTGATTGCCCTTTAGTAATCACTGATTAGAATAACTGAATCAAGATAAGTAGACAAATAAGTTAAATATATTAGTTAAAGGTTAAACAGGATTGTGAAGCTGGATCATAATGAATACAAAGGATCTGGTATAGAAGGTGAAAAGTCTTTTTTCCGCGAACATGCACGAGTGTGCGTATCTTTGTATTAGATAGAAGGTGAAAAGCCTGACTACCATCTGTAGATTTGCCAACCCCTGGCAAAACAATTCATGTGCATAAATATGACAGCTTGTTTCTAGGATAATGATAACAAGGGTGCTGAAGCATTATGAAGTGAACTGCTTGGAGGCTCACCCAAAGTATATGGTAAAAAAAAACAGCACAAAAAGCAAATAAGCATAAACAATGAACATTTACCTGTGTTAGCAATTTCCTCTTTAAGTGACAAGTAAAATCATTGATAAGAAATTCATCTGGTGGCAAAGAAAAGATTTTCTGGAATGCTAAGTTTGTGTGAGGAGACCTCATAGCAATCTGCAGAATGAATTTTGGGTAAGTCAATAGCCAAGATAGGATGATTGATACTGCCCACAACTGATGACAGGAGAGGAAATTCTCACCTTTTTGCCAACTTCTTTCTCCATTTTGTCCAGGTAATCCTTCACAACTTCAGTACCCCTTGTATTGTTTAAAAAGATTCTTAGATGCAGTTTTGACTGACATGCTTGAGCCAGCTTTCCTTTCAGAGGAATCCAAATGTCGGCAAGCTCGGATATATTATTATATTTCAAGAAATTCACTTCAGCATGGCCAAGGGAGGCAACTTCTGTCGAAGGGTCCATCGAAATCATATACATGTATTTCCATCACTGATGGAGGATCTTCCATGGCATCAAATTCGAAAATTTCTGCAAGTTTTGGAAAGGTTATAGCACACAACTCAACAGCTCACAGCTCTATATAGGACCAGATTACAGATAATAGATAATACAAGTGTCCAACATAAGTGCTGAAGTAATGGATCCACATAACTAAAAAGTGCTGGCAAATATATACAAGAAAAGCTGCTTGACAATGTATGTCAAATGAATCCTGCAATGGCTGATGAATGACAGAAAAAGGAAAGGTATAGATTTACCATTCCATTGAGGCTCAAGCGTATGAAACTTAATCGAACTTGTCTTTGTCTTCCCATTGCATGTAAATACAACATATGGATCAGAGTAACCAGATGATTTGGTTGCTGCCAAGTTGGTTCCCTCCATCAGAGCAACAGTCAGCAACCAGCCATCCCCTTGTGCTTTGACTCCATGATCACCTAATGTACAATCCAAAAGTCAATATGGCAGATTGTAAGAGTAATTATCTAGAACAGTAACCGAAACCTGAAGGTTTTGTGGAATCAAAGAAAAACACAGTAACCCGTTAGTCCTATTTGGAAGCACTGGAATTAAGCCCTAACAGCTACATGCTCTTGTGCCTATTGAATGTCATGTACTGCATGATTTATCTATTTGAATTTCATTACTTACAGTAGTTCTAACTGTCACCAGTTAGTGCATGTGTACTATGATGAATTAAGACTTGCGTTAAGAATGTATTACACTCCCCGTCAAAAAGAAAAAACATAAAAAGAGTGATATGCGCTACCTCTCTGCCTCTTTCGCCTGGATGAATCGTGCAATCATATTTAGCACACGCTGTCCTTGTAGAACAAGAACTCCACAAACTACAACTTCACCAGCAGAATCTGGCAAGTCCAGGCCCGGGAACTCAAGACCTTGAATTATACTAGGGCTTGCAAGGATGATGTGTGCAGAAACATAAACAAATGCAAAAACTGAGGACAAAAGTGCAAAATTTCCAAATATTCGAAATGCTAGCTTCCAGTCAGATTCTTGCTCTGGTTGCACAGAAGAAAGCACTTCATTACTGGCTGTTGTATCTTTTGCATCAACCGGCCTAATATATTTAGCCAGCAGCTCAGAGAACTGAACGAAGTTATCCTTCAAACCTTGTTTTGCTCCATTTTCAACCATGCTCTTCATCATGGTACTTTGGACAAAATTTACGCGCCAAGAGACCATAAGACGTGAAGATTTTTCGTCATCTGGTAGCTCAGGTCCTGGCATTATACAGGTCAAAACCTCCACTCTGAAAGTATTGCCAAAAGGAACATCAGGAGTACTAACATCTGCAAAAACTGCAAACATCTCTCCATCTGCCTTCAAATATGTCATGTCCTCTGTTGCCTTCACGGCCTTAACTAGTTTAGTAGGAGCCTTTGTGTAGCTCACCACCCTCCTCAGCATTTCACCGTCATTTTCAAGTCGCCATTGCTGAACTTCAAGACCTGTAGTTCCTTGAATCTCTGCAAGTGATTGCAGAAAGTCTGAACTTGGAGAGAAAAGAAGTGTGTTCAAATCACTCGGTGCGACAGCATAAACTTGATCAAGAACAACTCCACCTGACAAATTTTCAGGCATTTCTTGCCCCTCATGCTGAGAACCAAAGGCCTTCAGTAGCTCATCAAAGGTCATAGTTGCACTGGCATCATGATCCTGCTTCTCGGGAGCTTCAGAGGTGGTCGACAGTGTTTCTTCCGTAATATCTGAAGTGCCGTCCAGCTTGGAGGGAGGTGGACCAGAAGCTTCCGCATCTTTTGGTTTGCTATTAAACATTTGATATAGCTTGTTGACAAATGATGGAGCAGCGCTTGGTTTATCCTCCTTGGCAACCTCTATCTCATCGACCTCTGGTACTGCTGTGGACACTTCAATGGGAATATTCGCAAAGAAGACCCCTTCACCAGTTCAGTTGATTTGTCTGAATTTGATGCAAGGTCGTCTGAGGCCCAATGTGCAAGTGTCGTTGCCTCTTCAGAGTAGTTTTGTGCCAGCGAAACACTGAGACGAATTTCTCCTGCAAAAGCCAATATCGTCAGGAAGCAGACATGGTTTGCGATTAATCTCTCCTATACACAGAGTATTATCATCATGGGACATAGGGCAGCTAAACTATATCTATCGAAACTAGAAGTCTAACTAGAAGGTTAACAAAAATCACAAACTGAATGAATGAAGTGCAAATAAATAAACAAAAACAAGATAAATAACTGGCAAGGTGTGTCCTTCCTTACCGCAATCCTTGAGCTTTGACTTCTTGCTCTTGGGCTGCAGCTGGTACCACTGCGTCCCGAGCGTGCGGTTGTCGGCGTCGAGCACGGCGGTGAGGGGCACCTTGACCTGGCCGAGGACGTCGTCGGCGAAGTATCGGTCCTCGTGGAGCACGGAGACGAGGAGGCTGTCCCTGAGGTCCCCGACCCGGAAGGCGAACTCCTCGTCCCATGCGGGGCAGAGCGCCTTGCGCAGCACCTTGGTCTTGGCCCGCTGCTTCCCGAGCTGCGCCCTGGCGTACGCGTCCCGCGCCCCGTCGCCGTCCGCCGGCGGCAGGCCCCGCGCCTCGATGACGCGCACCACCAGCCTCATTTCTTTTGGCTGTCCCTCTGCTGCTAGTATATACAGTAGGGAAATGGGACGAATCAAGAATCTGGTTTGGGTTACTGTTGCTGCTGCCAAGAAATTCGATTCGATTTGGGGGGCGTACGTGTGTCTCCTCCCTCCAATCAAGAATCAGAATGGAACCGAAGCAATCCGAGAAGCCTCGGCTCTCTCAAGTTTCCGTTGTCCCCTTCTCTTCTTACTGCTGCTGATCAGGTTGGGAACTGGAGCAGAGCACTCGGGATTAAAGAACCAATGGATTGGAAGACGAAGGATCAGGAGCGATATCGCCGCCTGCTGACCGGAGTCCAAGAAACGCAGGAGGGGGGAAGGAATCACACCAAACCAGTCCAAATATCGCCAATCATGAATGAATCCGGGAGAGAAGAGTGGAGAAGAGAAGAGAAGGGCGTGCAAGAACAAGACGACGACTTGAATGAAGAGGCAGTAGCAGCCGGCGCAAACGCACACACACGAAAGGCCTCCCTCCCGGGAAACCAGCAAGAACGAACCGCGTGTGCTGAGGGGCGATTGACTCGCGGAGGGAGGAGGCGGTGGATGGGAGGTTCGGCTCAGGCAATGGGGATTCGACGGAGGGAGAAGACTCAGCGGAAGGAAGGAGACGGAGACGGGGCGGAGTCCACCCCGCGTCGCGTTCGTCGCTGCTGACTTTCAAACGAACCGCCGCCCGGCGTCCGTCAGGCATCAGGCCAGTCCATTCGTCTCGGCTCGTCCGTTGGAACCTTGGAGGCAAGGGCAGGGCAGCCAAAGCCCTTTTCTGCCTTCCGAACTTGCCTCCAACCATTTTTATATTAAAAAAACTCTTTTTTTAAAAAAAGAGAACAAAGTGCCTCCAACCTCTCTACTTGCAAAGTTAGCAAGAATAATAGAGGTGCATTCCTGTAGCTTTTATGGCGATATATATATATTTTTACCTGATGGTACATGTGACTACTTCCTCTGTCTAGAAATATATAAATGACTTTTGAGTTGTTCTAATTCAAAGGCATTCTATAAATTCGACTAGATTTATTGACAATATAATTTCCTTTTAAAAAAAATAGTGATAATTTGTAAGATTCATGTCACTAAATTAAAATCATTAGATTAGATACAAATGTAGATTCCTTATATTACTAGATAGATAGAGTAGTCAAATTCTAATAGGAAATTTTAATTGGTTGTTTGTTTTGTTTCTTATCCTAAAATGCTTTAGATCTTGAGCCAACACCACCACACAAGCCTATGTCAATACAGCTCTGGTCCGCTGAAATGCTGGATGCAAGAGGTGATTGAAACCATTCCATATACCAAAACTTATAAATCTACAAACTTTGCAACAAGGTTGATGTCGGGCAAGGGAGAAGCTTTATTAGGAGCTAAAGAGACATATCAAGAGGTCAGCCCAAGACAATAAAATGAAGGTTTCGATTTGTGGACGAGGGACAAGGACACAATAGTGAAGGGTTCCTCGCATCATCATCCTTGTTTTGGTACACGCGCCCCCCCAAACCCTAAACCCTAACCCCCCCCCCCCCCAACCCTAGTTTTGGTAGCCTATAATCCTCATATATGCTTTATAAATCTACATCTATACTCATACCTGAGAAGCTTCAATAGCCAGTACCACAACACTTTTGCAATAAGACACTACTTTTTTTTTTTGTTTGCCCATCGCCACTGGCCCCTAATCGTTTGTTGTGCTAACACACATTGCCACGAGAGCCACATTCACCACAGAAAAATAGAGAAGAATTGAGTTAAATGCCTTCAAGTTCAAAAGCGCATTCCTAAGCATATAAACTTTTTAAGAGGTACTCATAAACACCGGACATAACAACCTTGGTAAAGAGGTACAAGCATACCTTGAACAACCTAAAAAGTTTATGAATCCATAAAACTTTCAAAGTTGATGAACCTAATTGTCAAGTTAACGTATCACCGGTGCATTGTCAAGTGAGCTTATCTAAACTCATACATAGAGTAACATCTCAACCACCTAGATAGGCTAGATTTGGGTCATTTTCAACTCATTAAGAGTAGGTACTTTTTTTTCATCATGAGAAACTATATAATTCTTCTGAGATTGATCTCATTTTTTAAAAAAAAAATATATTGACATTATGGTTCAGACCGGTACCTTCGTAAAAAGTACCATAGTTATGGAAGATGCTTCGACCATAATGTGGCCAGTGGTGTCGGCAAAATCATTCTAGGCATTTTGTCTTTTCTTTATGAATTCTCTCACTTTTCTGGAAAATAAAAACTCTGTGGCCTCTAAAGAACCTGCGTAATTCACTGGCCCAGTACTATCACATTATTATTATCATTTATAGAAAAGAAACGATTTCGTGTTCGGCTGATCTGCTGCCGGCTGATTCTCCTCTGCTGCCGGCTGATTCTCCTCTCTACCTGCACTGTTCAATCAGAGCAAGCAGCAGCCGGCTGTTTAAGCAGCCGACACCCACAATAATATATCCGTCGAAAGAATCTGCGTGTCAAAATAATTACAATCGGCCACTTCCAGGCTCCTGTGCCAACACGAGAAAGCTGCAAAGGTGTCACAAAAAAAGTAGTACACCCAGCAGGCCAGCACCAAGAATAATCTCAGCGACACAATAATAGTCCCTGCTAGAGGTAAATCATGACCGCACAGAACAAAACTACTTTCAAACCAGCAACACCATCAGGACTTCAGTATCACTCGATTGCTACAAATTCCTCGTAGTCTTCCAAGAAGAAAATTGCATGGCTTTTTCCGTGCGACCATGAGCCCATGACCTGACTTGGTAAATAAGAGGCAGCTTAGAAAGCATCTCCAACAACTCGCTAAATTCACTTGGTAGATTCTATTTTTTGGCAAAAACTCAAAAACACCTCTCCAACAACTCCCTAAAGTCACTTCTATTTTCCCAACTTGAAAAAATCTCCCTCCGCGCGGAGGTACTGCGTATCGGCGTCGCTCGCTGCTCCGTCCCTCCGGCCGCTGCTGCTCCGTCCCTGCTCGTATCGGCGTATCCCTGCTGCTCCGCCCGCTGCTGTCCGCCGCTCGCTGCTCGTATCGATACGTATCGGTATCACTGCTGATCCGCCCGCTAGGTTCGCTGCTCCGTCCCTCCGGCCGCTGCTGCTCCGCCCGCTGCTGCTCCGTCCCTGCTCGTATCGGCGTACCCTGCTGCTCCGCCCGCTGCTGTCAGCCGCTCGCTGCTCGATACGTATCGCTGCTGATCCGCCCGCTACTGTCAGCCCGCTCGCTCCTCGTATTGGTCGAGTACCCTACGGTGCTCAATATTTTGATGGGAAATGCTTAAAAGTTTCGCTTTATCGTTACGATCGCGTAGGATCAAACCTCACTCGATTTGATGCAGCCGTTGTCGAGAAATCGCGAGTCAAAATTTCCATCCCGCTGGTCAACGTCGCGTTCTGGACTAATCCTATGAGAGATTTTTTTTTGCGGACTTTTCTGAAAAAGTACCACACAAAGAATTATATATATATCCTTGGTTGATTTCAGAAAAGTTTATGGACTAAACTGCAAAGTGATCATCTCGGGATTTACCAAGTGGAAATAGGGAGTTGTTGGAGAGAGACCTTTTTTCACTTTAAATAAAATACAAAGCTTATAACACTAATTTACCAAGTGAATTATTAGGAGTTGTTGGAGATGCTCTTATATACTTTTATAAGCTCGCAAGCTTTGACAGTTAGGACAGGTGTCAACGTCGGTGGATCATCGCGAACAGTTCAACAAACACAGGGATATAATTAAAAGATGTTTCCAGAGTCTAGATCGCCCAGAATATCAGCAAGAAATAGAGACTAGTCAAAAAGACCTTTTCTTTTATAATAATCCAGTATAGCCTCTCTATCCAGAATCCAGAGCATAGACTTCAGATGTGCAAGCCACACAACATTACCTTGACATGGCTTTTGAGATGACCATAGGGCCTAGAAAATCGACCAGTAGCAGCAGTAATCTTTGTCATAAAGTAAAGTTTGAAAAGCATGGAATTATTTAGTACTTCCCAGTGTTCCCTTTCAAGTTTCGAAGGAATGGCAATTGGCAACTCCCTCCCCCAAAAGTTATGCATAACACAGGAAATGAAGTTCACTCTGCAAGACTCAAAGTCAAGGACTAGTTCAGATTCATAAGTAAAGCCACAAAGCTTTTTGGCCCACAAGCTAACATAAGGCCTTGTTTAGATGGTGGAATTTCTAGCTCATAAGATCAGAAGATTTCGTTTGATTTGACAAATATTATCCAATCATGACGTAACTAGTCTCAAAAGATTTGTCTCGTGATTTACATCTAATTTGTGTAATTAGTTATTTATTTTACCAACATTTAATGCTTGTCTACGCATACGACACAATATTTGATGTGATGGAGAGAGAGTCATATTTCTACTTTTTTGGAGCAACTAAACAAGGCCTAAGTACATGACCTCATATCAATCCATATTTGTTTCCAAGAATAAGAGTATTCATTGCAATCATTCAGAACTACTCAGGACTGTACAGAATTGGAGTGCCAAAGAACTGAGCGAAAAATCCAGGGATAGATGCACATATGCAGAGACAAGAGTGTTCTGACCTTGTTTAGGGCTTGTCCAACGCTCCAAGGTGGCGTGCTGCCCCAAACTCCACCTCGGCTTTGCTGTCCATGTCACCTTAGCCAGTCGCCTCGCAGAGCAGCAGAGACTCCTGCAGAAGCTGCGTTCGCTTGGTCTGACAAAAGGTTGGAGAGAACACTGAGCAAGCGTTGGAGCTCTCAGATTAATAGCTTGCTGACGTCCGTGTGCTGCGGCAGATACTAAAGTCACCGATGCCAAATGAATATGTGGTCCCGGTTTGACATAGTAATAATATTTTGTTCAAGTTTAAGGCTGCTCTTTTACTGTTGGCGTTGGATGACGTACCGCCTCGATAGCTGCCCCATCAACATGCCTGCCTCTTTTACGTGAAACCACACCCACCGTGCTGCCTCCATTGGCCTTGCCCTTAGCTGTCTGAATTCTGACATCTGAACAGTTGGCTCTTTTAGTACAAGTGCAAGGTACAGCTCTTTTAGTACAAGTGCAAGGTACCTGCCTACCTGGGTCTCTTGTGCTGATGAACAGCTCTAGTAATCTCTTCCAAGCAATTTGCTACTGGGCCCTTTCAGGAAGCGCAGCAGAAAGCCATCTAATAAACAATTCATAATAATTTACTGAGATTACTAAAGTTGTATGCATGTAAGCTATATATATGAACAGGACAGACATAACACCAAAAAAGTAGCAACTTGGTCTAGATACCACTGTTGGCAAAACAAAAAAGAGGAAATACTGTACAACTTCCATTCAATAGGACAGATAGGTCATTCAGTACTCGGCAGATATCAAAACCATATCTATGGAACAATCCAATAGATATTAATACAGCTACTGAGAGGGCAGGTTGCAACAAGAAAGCATCATAACTGCTGCAATAGCTGTGCATATACTCAGGCATGGTACAAGAGCAAAACCGTCATGTGAACATTGCAGGTAAAAATCCTACACAAGTATTTCTCTGGCAACATCGGCATTTTAGCTTGCATCTGATGCTAGCTGCTGGCCTCCTCTCCATCAGCAAGCACAAACTCTGTGTACAAATTCTTCAACGCTATAACAACCGTCATTATAAGGGGACCTAATATTGCACCCTGCAGAACAGTGAAAAAGAAAAGTAAGCCAAATTTGAGGCAAAGAAAAAGCTACATATCACTATGTGAAACTATTTCTATGATCAAATTCCCAAAAAATTGGATAGTTTTGAAGCAATTTAGTCTACCATCCACAAAGAAGAAGAAGAATGCTCTACTTCCTGCTTACAAACTTATTTTCAAGAAACCAATTATATACACAGTCACACACCTATACGATACATCAACACACAACCTATGGGAAAGTGTTCGACATGGCAGCACCTTTTCCAAACATTGACTAACCTAGATAAATACCTGCAGCTGAATGCAGCTAAAAGCATATAGAGATGCACACATAGTAGCAAAGTACTGCAGGAAGCTGAAAATATGTGGAGAAAAGAAACTTGAGCACAACTATCCAAATACAAAAAGGGAGAAATGATACATCTAGAGAATGAAGATTCTTTCTTGCCTTTGGTTCTAGACAGAAGATGCAGGTTCTAGTAGCTTTCTAATAAAACAGTAATGTGCAGGAAAAACTGTGCAGAAGTTAAATTTTCATAGAAGCACTTTAAATGGTGAAATGAAACTAGCAATACAAAAGAAGTGAGAACAAAGTTAGTACCTCCAGAGCATTGGGAAACAGTGTCATGCCACCAATAATGCTGAGGCCTGTGAGATACCCATTGTAGCCAGGTATATCCTCCAGAATGGTAGTTGTGCCATAATCCATGAGCGTGAGGTGTATCACAGTTACCAACAGTCCAAGCACATATCTCCCTTCCATGAGAAGCTCCCCTGTGGCAAATATTGAGGACAGCCAGAATGGAAGTATTGGCACAAGTGCGCTGACGAATCCAAGCACAGTTGATGTATACACAAAATGCACTTTGAAGAACTTGAACAGCAGCCATGTCAGCCCCCCTTGAAATATGGCAATCTTCGCAGTGGCCAACAAGACGCTGCTAATGGCATGATCGATAACCTCAACACAGCGGTCCTTTACTTGTTTTGACACTGGCATAAGATCAATAATTTGCTCTGTAGCTCCGCCTCCCTCCACAGTAATAAGGTAATACAGCACCCACAGGAACACCATGAGCTGTGACAGGAAATTAACCACCTCAGCCGCACCTGAGACAATGCGGAGAGCAATTGACAACATCAAATTGGCACTACCGCCCAGCACGGATGTGCTGCTGGACAGCAGCCTCTTTGCAATTTCCGTTCCCTGCAAAGCCAGCCCCTTGGCCTTGACCACCAGATCCTCTCTCGTGATCAACAGCTCCCTAAAGAAGGAATCAAGCTCCTTGTAAATGTCCACCCACTCTCTGTTCTTCACATGCGTCGCGATCGACTGCAGCTTCATTGAGTACGGGTGCGGTCTGGAGCTGATGAGGGCCTTGCTCTTTGGGTCAACCGATTGGCTGATCAAGAAATGCTTGAAGCCACTGGTGAAATCCGTAAGGTTGTACTGCACCGCCAGTTGGTCGACCTGCTCCCACACGGTGTCGTAGATCTTGGCGGAGTACTGATCGACCAAGCCGGGGATGTCATTGTCGTCCATCCACTTCTTGAGCCCAATCTTCTCGGAGTAGTTGCTCTTCTCGACGTGGGACTTGAGGGACATGACGGCGTCCTTGCCCTCGAGCCCAATCTTGTAGGAGAAGAAGATGCTGCCAGTGACGAACCCGGCGATCATACCAAGCATGAGCCCAAGCGCGACGAGCGTCTTAAGGTGGCGGAGGATGCCGCCCGTCAAGAGGAGGCCGCGCGATGAGGGAGGCCGGCCGGAGCCGGAGGAGATGCGCGAGGACGCGGCGCGCTTGAGCTTCGGGGACGCGGCGAAGAAGGCGAGCGCGAGGCCGAGGAGGAGGAGGGCGGCGCCGGCCCCGCAGCGCTCGAAGAGGACGAGGAAGAAGAAGGAGGAGACGAGCCAGCGGAGGAGGCGCGGGAACGCGGCGGGCGGGCCCGGGAGCGGGCGGCGCAGCAGCGCGGCGCGCGCGTCGGCGAGCGTGGCGGCGCAGGACCGCAGCGCGGCGAGCGGCAGCGCGAGCAGCGCCGCCCCGAGCCCCGCGCGGAGGGGGGGCTCCCAGAAGGCCACCAGCGCGCGCTGCGTCTCGCGGAGCGGCACCGAGCAGAGGAGCGCCCACTGCAGCGGGCGGAGGAAGTCGGCCAGGAGGAGGTAGAGCCCGTAGAGGACGAGCAGCGCCGTGGCGAGGCCCGCGTGCGCCATCGCGATGTAGAGGGCCAGCCGCGCGTCCGGCTCCAGCGACAGGCCCTCGATGCCGGTGCCGGGTCCGGCGATGGTACCCAAAGGCGCCGGCGGCGGCTTGGGTTTGGTGTCTTTGGTCCGCGCCGGCTTCAGCGCCGGCTTCCGGGGCGGTGTGGCGTCGGACGACTCCTGCTTGGGCCGGCGGAGCGAGGCCGAGCGGAACATCTCGGACCACGGGAGGCCGAGCGCGGCGTCGTCGTCCTTGCACGCGCCCGCGCCGCCGCTGGGCACGAGCGCCATGTGCTCGACAAAATGCCGCTACGGCTGCAGCGGCGGCTGCCCTGCCGCCCCTGCGCCGCTCGGCTCCCTCGCCTCGCCGGGGATTTCCCCTAGGGGAGGGAGAGGGAGAGGAGGGGGCGGTGGATTTGGGGGCTGATTAGTGTGGGTGCCCCAGCCATGGTGGTGGCGATTAAACGCGGGGGATCGGTGATTTGGGCTGGGGGATGATGATTAACCGGTGCTGATCGGGGGCGGGCTCTGACGCCGACATGTGGGCCCACGGAGGACGAAGGTCACACGTGGCGGTTCTGTGGGCGTGTGTGCCGTTTCGCTCCGTGCCAGCCAGAGTGTGCGATGTTTGGACAATGACAGTGTGCGTGAGCTGGGGCGAAAAGGATGAACGCAGATTTCTGGCCTGTAGGTGCTGAGCACGTGCTATCACGTCCGTCCATTCCCACCTCGAGATTCGTGCAAATTCTTTTCTTTATTTTATTTTTTTTTACTCTTGTACATTAGCTATACCATATGTATAGACATCATAACCCTAAATCTTAAACCCTAATCTCTAAACTCTAATCTCTAATCTCTAAAACATTAAACCCTAAAGTCTAAACCCTGACACTAAATCCTAAAATACTAAACTCTAAACCCTAAATATAAAAAATACGGTTACAAAACAAAGGTTATCAAAGAAGAATACAAAGAAGAGAGAAGTCTGCGCACGAATCTCAAAGACATTTGAACGATGTGGATAGTAGGTGCTGAGCACCTACATGCCACAAGACATTTTCGGAAAAGGATTTAACGTGGCGGAGGCGCAGGGTGCGTTATTATTGTCGTTGCAGCTTGTTAGAGCAGGAATTCTAAAAGTTCCAAGAGAACAATTAATTGAATCAATAAATTTTGTATGTGACTAAAAAGTTGAGAGTATATTTGTTGGTTCCCCCAGCTTTTGAAAACCGTACTTCTAAAATACAAAATACAATTTTTCATCAAGAGTCTTGAACAATTTCTAAATCACCTCAACCAAATTTATATTTCTCTCTCTTGTACGTTTGCATTAATAACTCTATCCTATTTTTTATTCTTCACGTCCTTTCCACCTCCGGATCGGCACATCGACAGTCCACGTCTTTTCCACCTCTAGATTGGCGTGTTGATATGTGCACGTATATTTCTGTGCGGTTAGATCAACTTTTCGAAGTGTGGAAAGATTGAAACTTGAAATAGAAAGTTGTTGGAGAACGGGTTTTTTTTCCAATCTTGCCCAAAAAAGCTAGATTGGGAGTGGGTTTTCAAATACAAGCTACTCTTAGGGCAAACTCCATAGACTCTCATTTCTCCTCTCCTTAAATTATTTATAAGAGATTAAGAAAAAGAAATGACACAAATGACTTGGGTGCTCGTCCGGCATAGCGAACGTGGCGGCAAATACAAGTCCACCATCCTATTGACTATGATGTTAGTGAAGGGAGAAGGAAGAACGAAATGATAGTTCCCCTTGGTTTGAGGGATGGATGTTTTTTTGAGGAACGGGATCTCGCTAGCACTTTTTTACTCTATCCCTTTTATTGTTGGTCATAGGGGAAGTGAATAGGTTTTGCTCAATCCAGTGGATATGCTCTTAGAGACGTTTACTTGGTCTGCAGAAGTTACGTCGCACGTGCGTTTTCAAAGTTTCTAACACTCAAGTTAGGATGGTTGTTGTCTCATTTATAATTTTCTAACACTCGGGAGCTAGGATGGCTAGAAGGCTAGAGCGAGGAATCATAAGGATGCTCATGTTCTATGATAAGACATTTATGTGCTCTATGAAGGAACAAAGAGGAAGTGTGAGGAATGTTGACATCTTGTCATGAAAAGGTTAAAATCTTTTGAGACGCTTTTCTCATAGAAGTGTTACTGAATTATTCTCGCTTAAATGTCGTTGTAGTGGAAGTAGATGGTGAAAGTCTCTAGTTTGGTTTTGGCTAATTGATGAAACCTAGGACTAACCTTGTTTATCTAAGTGGTTGATTTAGAGAAAGGTTGTCCACATGATGAGCTTATTGCATATGAAGCATGACACGTGTCATGTGATCAAAGATGAAGATCAAGACGATGCTTGTTTTCTGATTTAAAAATTTCTAACACTCAGGAGCTACGATGGCTATTTGGGCAATGTTGTGCCTAGAAGGCTAGAGCGAGGAATCATAAGGATGTCCATGTTCTATGATAATACATTTATGTGCTCTATGAGGGAACAAAGAGTGAGTGTGAGGAATGCTAGCTAGCATCTTTTCATGAAAAGGGTTAAAATCTTTTGAGATGGTTTTCTCATAGAAGTGTTGTTGAACTATATTCTCTCTTAAATGTCATTTTTGAAATGGATCACTTAAATGTCATTGTAGTGGAACTAAATAGGCTTGGGCTTACTCAATTGATTCAAACCGACATGGTTTTCGTCAAAAAAAAACCTAGGTGGTGAATAGGATACTTGGGTTTCTTCCTACACATGAGAGATGTACATACACACCATGTGTAACACCTCAATGTTTTTTTGAATTTAACACCTCAATGTTAATATGCAGTTAAACTATTTTCATGGTGCGTGAAATGGACGATTGGGGAACTTTTATCTCCAGGTTTTTATATAGAGGTGTAAAAGTCGGATAAAAGAGGCTGTGAAAATTTGTTGTCATTAAGAAAAAAATATTACCAAAGATGAAGTTGTGGTATCCAGTGGTGAAAACATGTGAAAAGAAAATAAAGAGAAAAACAGAAATAAACATAAAATAAAAATAATCTGTTAAAAAAAGATGGTGAAAGACATCTTAAAAAATGGAGAGAGAGAAAAAAACAGAAACGTATTGGGGGTTGGTCAACCGGCAACCAGCGCGCAGCTTGTGCACGCCCTGGCGTGGGCCATGGCCACCACGCAGCCATGAGACAGTGCCGAAGACCGTGCCGCCGTCCATACTCTGAGCCGCTCGCGAATCCCAGCGAGCAGCGTCGTGGTGGGTACGACGTGCTAAGTTGCTGCGCTGCACGTATGCCGCTGCCATCCCACATTCCCACACCATGTGCTGCGCTGAGCATCCCTATATATGCCGGCACTGTAGACCATATGGTCTTAGACTACCCGCACTCGTGGTACTCCAAATTTATCCTCTAGAAGGAATATTCTGTCCTAGTCACCGAGATTTCATACTCTATACCAATTTTCCCCGCAGCCATCCATACTTTGCATCATCCTTCATACTGTCGTGGGACCCACACATCAGATTTTTTTTCTTTTTTTAACCGCGTACACCAATAACCGCTCCACCCACGACCTCGGTCCCTCCGTCCAGATCCCGTCCCCATCGTGCGACCCCATCCTCTGCGGAGGCCAAGGCGTGGTGGCGCTCCGGCACCAGCGGCCTCCCTCCTCGGCTCCCCGGCGCGACGGCGGCGGGCGGAGCTCCGCGCGACGGCGGTCCAGTCGGCGACCTAGGCGAGGGCGCGAGGTAGACGGAGCTCCGGCGGCGGTCCCCGGCGGATGGCGCCCTCCCCCGCGGTCCTCGAGGGGCCATGGCGGGCTTCGTGGGAGCTTCGTGCCCTCCTATGGCGGGCTTCATGGGAGCTCGAGGATGCAGCTCCTCCCATGGCGGACTCCTCTGCGCGCTGGCGGCCGGCACCGGAGCTCGGCGTGACGGCGGCCCACGGATCCACGCAGCTCCCCCGAGGGCGAGCCGGCGGCGGCGCCGCCCCTCCCTCGCTCCCTTAATCGGCGGCCGGCCGCGCGACCCGCCTTCTTCTCCTTCGCCGCCGAGTTCCGCCTCCCCGCGGTGGTGTCGCGCATCCCGCCCGCTCCCTCCACCGACGCGCTTTCTCTCTCCTCTGCCGCCAGTGTCATGGGCCCGCAGCGTCTGTTCCGAATGATCCGTACATACGCCACAGACCCCGGACCGGAGGCCATCCTGAACGATTCCGGAGGTCTTCCAGTAAGCCGTTGCAGCAAATTTTACTGGAAACGGGTACTCCAGTATGGTGGTCCAGTACCCGCTGCGGATAGTCTTATAAATGCATGGCTGCCACCGCCATTTCTGTTTGTCTCCCTCCCTTCAAAATTCCTCGCAAAAATTCAATCTTCCGGTCTCTACCTCCCGATGAGCACCTCCGCTACTCTCCTCACCCTTCTTCCTCACGCCGTCTCCGACTTTCTCATGCGGCCGCGCGCGCCGCACCGTGCACTCAAACCGACACTCCAAATTTTAAAACACACATAGCGTGCATGGCATGAATCCAAAGTTTAAATCCTTTGCTCTTCTTTTTCATACATCGTTTTTCGAGTGGCTAAAAAAACGCATATTTGTTGGGTTCCTCCAACCTTTTTAAGGCAGAAAACTTTTTTACGTGAGCAATCTTGGACTACTTTTAAATCACAATCACAATAACTAATTTTATAATTTCTCTCTCTCGTTTACATTTGTGTTGAGAATACTTTCCTTACTCGTGATTCTTCGTTATGTCCTTCCACCTCCAAATTAGCTGGTTGATACATGCCCACATATACGTATTTCCACATGATTGGATCGATTTTTCCAAGGAAATATTGAGAATTGAGAGAGGACATTTTTTACTTACTAACAAATCAAGATTGAGAGTGAATTTTAGAAACTCTAGGAGATGCTCTTATCTCGCGAAATTATGAACCAATGTATCAAAATAATTATTTAATTATTTCTTATATAATGTGTTCAAACACTTACTACAAAAGGGTTTGTTCTTCGATGGTTCATTAATCCACCAAAACCTACATCAGGACCTATATGCACTTCCATCGTGACTACATGCAATTGAGATTTGTAGCATTGCATTTATGCTGATATGGATTTAGAAGAATGGCACAAAACATGTGCCTTAAACAAAAGTTGTGCGTTGGAGTTATCATGAATTTACATTCTTTGTGTCAAGTGGGAAGGCTACATGAATGAACTTATCTATAACTTTTATAAAGCAAAACCCCACTAGCTATTTCTCTTGACATGTAAGGCATCAACTTCAGCAGTCCACTATTATGGATACAATCTCCATGACTATGCTAATAAATCCATACGTATATTATATTATATTATATTATATTATATTATATTATATTATATTATATTATATTATATTATATTATATTATATTATATTATATTATATTATATTATATTATATTATATTATATTATATTTCTGCATTATCAATACTATACATATACATCACCTAATTATTATTAGTTAACATTCTAATCTATTTATATTTCTTCTTCGTACTCGCAACAATGTGTGGGGAATGGTTGTAGTATTTTCCAAAATTAAAAGTAGCGCTACCCATTGGAAGAAGACCTAGGATAATAATTCTAAAAAAAATCCACAATGAAAATTATAGGCAAATGAACTCTGCAACACTATCTAATTAAGTGTATGGTAAAACTGTATGATATTAATTTATTATAAAGCACTCTTTTATTTTTTATCATATTTACATTTTTTTATTTACATTTTTTTTATAAATTTAGTCAACTGAGAAGTTGGATTAACCTCAAAGTACTCCCTCTGACCACATAAGGGTGCAATTATTATTTTTATGGTGTCAAATAATTTAAACTTTGACAATATTTACCTAAAACTACTAAAACTCATGATACAAAATAAATATTATTAAATTAATTATGGTTGCAATCTTTTGTCGATAGAGGGAGTAATTAAATATTATATTATTTTTTTGGATGGAGGGAGTAATTGAATATTAATTATCTCTATTTATTGGCAACGTATGTTATGTAAATCAGCCTCCTATGCAATATATAAAAAGTTAAAAACTCTAATCAAGACTATAGAAATGTAATCCGATGGCTGAGTTTAAGTGTTAAAATAACCCTACCTCTAGGACGGGATGAGTAGGAGGGTTTAAGTGCTAAAATAACCCTCTATACTCTAGCCATCGGATTAGATTTTTGTGATCTTAATTAGAGTTTTTATAGTTTGGAAAGGAGAATGCTTTCTATAGCATACCTTTCCCTATTTTTTACTAAGCATGGTTAAACTATTGCCCATATCTAAAAACAGTGGCAGAAAACCAGCATTCCCATCTCCTGACCGGCTGACCCGCCGCCAACTCGCCATCTACCTACCAGTCCGCATCTGCTCAGCCCATCTGTATCCCAGTTCCCAAGAGCTCGAGCTCCAAGTACCCAGCGCCGGCGGCCCGGCCCAAGAACCGCCGTTCTGCTGCACCGGCGGCGGCGGCGGAAGAAGGGACGGATAGCGTGGGGATCCGGCTGATGCGCCGGCGGCAATGGGCATTTGGGATTCCATTCTCCCCGGCGGCGGCCGGCGCTTCATCAAGCGCAAGGACAGCGACGCCGGCGAGGCAGGTCAGGACTAAGACTCCCCAGCCCCTCGGCCCCCTACCAATTTCTTGTTCTCGTGCTCGTCATGAGGGCACTCATGGCATGTATTGGTACGAAGTAGGTTATTCTTGGAGATGCTGCGCCGATGCTGCTCCTCTTTCTTTGTTTTTTTACTACTAGTAGTCATAAAGATCCCGGCTTTTGAGTGCTGCTCTTCATTTTAGCTGTTGCTTCATGGTGTGAGCGACATTGTGACTCAGATTGTTCAAAGCTTTCGGCCTTCCCCCCTGCTCACAGGGAATTATGGTTTGGTGATTGCCTCCAGTGGTTTTATATTCCAAGCTATCGTTAACACATTATGATTGGCTGGTTGCTTTTCGTTTGTTGATGTGTAAATCAACCCGAGAGAACAATCAGTTGGAAATTGGAATGCTGAAGTCCACTTGCTATCTTTTGTCCTCGGCATTGCTCAGTGTTGGTAAATTCCAGTGTTTGTTTGGTCTTGGTAAATCCCAGTGCTTGTTGCTCCTCCTGGTCCCCAGATCAGTTCATCTCTTGCGGCTGCTTTCTCAAAGTGTGATGATACTGTTCCGGTGGATGCAAGGCAGTGCAGCCTTGTCATTTAAAGGCAAGGTTTATGAAATATGAAATTGATGGTGATCACATCTGGGTTCCATGGAGATTTCACTTAGTTTGATTGTACATAATGATCTCTTTCTTTTCGAATGAAGATTTTTTTAAAGTTTGATTGCATATGATAGCTGTTTCAGTACTTATTAGCTACCTCAGGAAAAACTTGCTAATAGTTTCATGGCACAGTAAATGTTGTTTAATTAAAAATCTTGCTTTTAATTCATGAGAATATTTAAATTACATTAGTTACAAAGGCAAGTTTTTTTTTTCCAAGAGACATATTTTGATGCCATTGAATATGTTCCATATCATGAAGTGCTTGTTAGGAATGACTTTATGACTAGTTTTCCATTGCCCTAGTTTTAATTAAATTCTGGGTGAAAGATTGCATTTTAAGAATGTTTTTAATGCTGGTATATAGAATCATCTCATTGGAAAAAGCTGCTGCATTAAGTCTTGTCTCACACTCTCTCACTCATACTTACCAGGTCGGGCACTAGAGGAACTGAGGGGCTCACTGTACAATGACTTTCATACTTCAGAAGGGGCCAAGCGCCAGCAGCAGAGACTTTGTGGCCCTATTGTTGCGCTGACATTCAACTTCGTGGTTGCTGTTGGGATCATCATGGCAAACAAAATGGTATGGCCTACTTTCCAATCATTTTAAACTTTTCACTGTCTTTCTATTTGCATTTGTTTTATAAATGGTATGTCTTTCCTTGTAGGTGATGGGCACTGTTGGATTTAACTTCCCAGTTGCACTGTCATTAATTCATTACCTTTTCGCTTTGGCTTTAATGGCTGTTCTCAAGGCATTATACTTGCTGCCAATTGCTCCTCCTTCCAAATCCACTCCTTTCTCCTCATTATTTGCTTTAGGTGCTGTCATGTCTTTCTCCACTGGGCTTGCCAATATCAGTTTAAAGCATAACAGGTGACATGAATAATACATTCCCTGTTTAACGGATACAAAGTGCCCTTCCTTTTCCTCAGTGAGTATATCTCATAATGTACTCAGTGTTGTTTGTCTTCAGTGTAGGTTTTTATCAGATGGCTAAGATAGCTGTAACTCCAACCATAGTAGTAGCAGAATTTATTCTTTTCAAGAAAAAAGTTTCCCTTAGAAAGGTAAATTTCTTAGAAATTTCATGCTTTATATACTGTTCCGTTCTTCAATTGATCTAATTGTTATCAGAGAAATTTCAAAATGCAGTTTTAAATAATTCTTAAAGAATTCAAGAAAATATATCTTCTGGATGTAGGTTATCACGCTGGTTGTTGTCTCATTTGGTGTGGCCATTGCAACTGTTACTGATTTGGAGTTCAATTTCTTTGGTGCTTGTGTAGCACTAGCTTGGATTATTCCTAGTGCTGTAAACAAAATCCTGTGGTCAAATTTACAGCAGAGTGGAAACTGGACAGCTCTTGCGTAAGTTGTTACAGTGTTTTATCTCTTCTGTTACAGCAAGTATTTCCTTATGTTTTGTACTAACCTCCAGGTTGTCTGATCAGGTTAATGTGGAAGACAACACCAATTACCATATTTTTCTTTATTGTTTTGATGCCACTGTTGGATCCTCCAGGCCTTTTATCTTTCAATTGGGATTTCAAGAACAGCAGCGCAATTATCATATCTGCTTTGTTCGGTTTCCTTCTTCAGTGGTCTGGTGCTTTGGCCCTTGGGTGAGTCATAAAAATTGATGTTACATGATTGGCTTTGCATTTCATGGAATCACATATCGTTTTCTTTTCATCTCTCTCTCTCTCTCTCTCTCTCTCTCTCTCTCTCACGCGCACACACACAAGGACATGGAGATACATTTCAATGCAAGTTTTCACTAGTTTTTTATATTTTTGTATTTTAAATTTGATATGGTGGATATTTGTGCATATCTAATGCCTAGAAAAAAAAATCCTGGCTATGCATGTCAAACATTTATAGACCAGGAGATATGAGTACATACGAAGCTCCTTTTTTCGAACCTAGAGAACCAATCTTATTGATTTTAATGTTACCAATACCAAACATGGCACCGGGTACGTGAACATGATAGGATCTGTACCTAGAGGAACAAGTAGCATGGCTTTTTAATTGTTTTAACTTACAGCATTATCTTATATGCTATATTTCCATGTCCCAGTTGTACTATGATGAAATATAGAAATATATTAGTTAGCTTTAGGTTGATAAGGCCTTTAGAATTCAACTGACAAGAAAAGCTTTATTTATTAGAAAACAATAACTGTAATTTTTGTCTATGTCGTACCCTTTTGGTCTTGAAGGTTTCACATATTTTAGGTTTCAGAAATGAAAGGGTAAAGTATTTGGTCATTCATTCTCTTCTGTGGCTATCAAATTTGCCAAATTTCTGGACATGAACTTAATTTTTCAATGAATCTTGGATGCTGCAGGGCAACCTCGGCTCTCGCTCATGTTGTGCTAGGTCAGTTCAAGACGATTGTTATAATGCTCTCTGGTTATCTGGTGTTTAGATCTGATCCTGGATTCACCAGCCTCTGTGGAGCTGTCATTGCCCTCGCAGGGATGTCAGTGTATACTTACCTAGGGATGAAAGAGTCAGCCACCAGCGGTAGGAGAAGTTCCTTAAATTCAAGGCAAAATTCTCATTTGGTGAAGTCCAAGGTTATTGTAGATGGAGAAAAGCCAGAAACAAAACCCATGGATTCTGTGTAAATTGCCGTCCTCCTGCTAGGTTTAAGAACCCCCATTGGAAGCAATGAGGTTTGGTGAGCACACTTATGGTGTTTCCTTCACCAACCAGTTCATCCGAAAGCTTAAGAGTTGTACTTGAAAGTAGTGTTCCTTTTATTCTGTTTTCTTTAGTTCTTGTTTAGATTATTCTTTAGGCAATAGTGGTCAAAATTGTTTTTATCGTTGACCTTATTCATTACATGTAGGAATAGGCAATTTTGGTTACTGTTCTACCCATGTCCTGTCAATCTTTATTTGTCTTGTGGATTCTGTTTCTCAGAATATAGATGAAAGATGTCTGAAAATGGGTCCTGGTTGGTTTGTAGTTTGTGGTCATGACGTTGCTTTTTCAGAAATATCACACTTCGACTTTGGGTTCAGCAGTTTTTCATAAAAGGAAAGAACGAACCCATAATAAAAGCGCATGCTATGTAAGCATGTTAAAGCAGAGCAAAGAGAGGACAAATAAAGAGTCAACTCAATGCTCAAATCCTGAAAAATCAGGAGCACTCCACGGAATTACTGAATTGCATGAATTAGGCAACGCGCAAGCAGCAGGATTTGGAACGTCTGAAGCATACCCCAGTTTATGATTTTGCACAAATATAAAAAAGCAAGTCCATCAGCGGTCTCTAAACTTGCTATCCTGGTCCCTAAACTCACAAGTTTTGTTTAGATCCTCAAACTTGTTCGGTGGTGTCACTCCAGTCCCTAAACTTGTTTGGCTATATCATTCCAGTCTCTAAACTTGAAAATCTCCCGTTTATGTCGTCAAACTTGTTCAATTATGTCATTTTGGTCCCTAAACTTAATTGTGAATGTCACCTCGGTCAAAACAGAGCGATCTAAAAACTATATGTAAAAAATAATTCATAACCTTTTACATATGAACTCTAATAAAAAAACTCTATATCAAACTTTATACTTTAATTCAAAAACTTTATATCAAACTTTTAAGAAAAACTTTATATTCAAAAACTATTTATGGTCCCAAAACATTATTTTGTTTATAGATTTTGAAATTAAAAATTAAAAATTAATTTTTGGACAATAAACGACTTCAAATAAAAAACTTTTCAACTAAAAGTTGTAGATCGCGCACGAGGACTACAATTTTAACATAAAATTTGCCTTCATTAGAGTTCAAATAAAAAAATTATGAATTATTCTTTTATATAGAGTTTTTAGATCGCCTTGGATGAGATTTAAAACCAAGTCTAGGGGATAGGATGACATAGTTGAACAAGTTTGAGGAATAAAACGGGCGATTTCTAAGTTTAGGGACCGGATTACACAACCAAACAAGTTGGAGTTAAACGATCGATTTTGAGTTTAGAGACCGGGATGACACTTGGTCGACGAGTTTAGGGACCGGTGATATACTTTACTATCAATTTCTGAAACAAAGGGCAAAGATTCATATTCAAAGTTTATAAGAACAATTTGCTCAACGTCATGCTGGGTTATTGAAACAACCTGCACTAGCCTAGCTTACAAATAGATAATTCCGTCCGTCCAAATGTTCGTGTCAACGCCAAACGGCAACATATGTAAGTGAGATTCGCAAACTAAAAAAAAAAAAAAAAAAATTACTACGCTGAACCCGAGAAAGTTGAAACCGAGAACGAAGTACTTGAAGTTAAACAGTCATGGATGAATGCATCTTATCTTATCTTATAATAACGAATTGTGCATGAAAAGATTACAACACTTCAACCTTAATAAACAAGTGGGAGAAACAAATATTGATTTTTATGGTACATACAAATTGAATAATTTATGTAATACTAATAATACAAGCATACAGCCAGGGTTGTCTCTCATGGTTCCTCTGAAGATGGCTGATGGTTTGGAGGTTCAGTTTCAATGAGTGCCCACATCTTCTTCAGACATGGAATCCACTGTTCTCCAGTCTTCTTCACCAGCCGTGCCATTTTATCAAAGGACAGCAAGATGTGAATGACGATGTACATAAAAACAGCAATGACAAGTGCGAAAACGTATATAGAAGTCTTCAGTTTCCTGCAGCTGCCTGCAGCATAAGCTCCAAGCAGAGCAAGCAGGTCCAGCACCATTGCTGTTTTCATGGGAAGTAGAGACCTCTTGTACTTGCTTATTGTGCTATTGAGCAGAAGGATGACTATGACCACCGATGCCATGAATGCGGTGGCATTGCAGTAGAAGAATGCCTTGTATCTTGGTGGATCAGTATCATGGAGGATCGGGTCGCCGGTGAAATGGCCGTCCCGGTCATCAGGCCAAAGCCCTCCTGGCGGGAGCAGCCCAGCTTGGTATGTAACACTCACTGCAAGGGTTCCAATCAGAATTAGATCTTTTCTCCATTTATACTCAGATTTTCGGTTGTCCATGATGCTTCGCTTTCTGTACTCAGATGGATGTGGACTCTTGAAAGGAGCGGCATGGAGCATCCACTCAAAGAAGTAACTCACCTTATCTTTTGCAAAGGTTAGAGCCAGAACTTGAGCCAGAACATAGGCAAAAACAACAGCAACAACTAGGATGGCATACACTGATGTTGATAATTTCCTGCAGCTTCCAGCCGCAAAAGCACCCATGAGGCTGACCAGATCAAGTAGCATGCATCCATGCAGCAAGTAGCCATTGATTCCACTCTGGCATAACCTTTTGCTAACAAGCAACATGATCACAGCCAAGGATGACATAAAAGCAGTGGAATTTAGGTAGAAGAATGCCATGTAACGGCGTGGGAACTCATCATGGAACATTGGATAACCTGCTCGGTGCCCATCTTTGTTGTCGGGCCAGAAGCCACCTGGTGGGTTTATGCCAGACTGATATGTGTTCGATGCTGCCAGAACAGCAAGCAACACGAGAAACTTGCGTCGCTTCTCCAAATCTTTCAGTTCAGGGTTATCATCTATTTCCTGAGCTGGTCCATCATCAGAGCTTCTTGTGCACACAAAGAGCAGGACGTGAACCATAACATAGGAGAAGACAAGAAAGACCAAGATTATCACATACAAAGATGTGGAGAAAGTCCAGCTGCTGCCAGCAGCATATGCTCCCATCATACCAAAGAGATCGAAAATCATGGCTGTCTGCAGTACATAACGTTTCAAGGCACCAACAGTGATCAAGTTGCTCTGGAGTAGAGTGATGATGACCAAAGAAGACACAAATGCGGTGGAATTACAATAGAAGAATGTGTTGTACCGCTTCGGATTGATGACCTCCAGGATAGGGTTTCCAGCACGATGCCCATCCTCATTGTCTAACCAAAACCCGCCAGGTGGATTCAACCCAGCTTGGTATGTAATGGTGGCTGCTAGGATTCCAAGTAATAAAAGGTATGTGCGAAGCTTTCTCATATCATTCTTAGTATCACTAACAGTGTTTGTTGAAACATGATCGGATGGATGTTGTTGACCCAATGCTAATGGCATCTCCTGCTTGTTGGTTGTACTGTTACTCTCCACAAGGAACGATTTTAGCTTCAAAATCAGCTTATCCTTTTCTCCTTTTATCCATTTTATGCACTCACTGACAAACTCTGGTCTGGGCAAAATAGGTGCAATCCACTGAATGACGAGATATAGTAGGATAGCAGCGACAAGGGCATATATAGATGTATGGACTTCCCTGCAGCTCCCTGCAGCATAAGCACCCATAAGGCCAAATAGGCTCACAAGAACACATAGACGAAGTGCATTCGACTTGACAGCATGATCCACTGCTGTGTTGCTGAGAAGCATGATGATAATGACAAGGGATCCGGCAAAAGCTGTGTCATTGCACACCATGAAGGCCTTGAAGCGACTGGGATAGTGGTCTCTGAGCGCTGGGTCACCAGCTAGATGACCAGCACTGCTGTCAGGCCAGAATCCACCTGGTGGGTTTAGTCCTGCTGCATATGTTACTGTCGTTGACAATGTGGCAAGAACCAGCAACAAGCTGCGTTTCTGCTCCAGTTCTTCCTTTTTTTCTTGGACAGAAGCATCTGGCTCATCATCTGTTATGTTCTGACTTTTGCTGAACATGCGTGCTAGAGAATCATTCCAGGACCTCTGAACATCCATCAAAGTTTGTTGAAGCCATGGAGATGCTAGATGCCGGAAAAACACAACATGAAGTACAATGTATGTGAAGACACCAACAAGCAGCACCCAGGTATACAAGGATGTTCTGATTTGCCTGCAGCTGCCTGCAGCATAGGCTCCCATAAGCCCAAGCAGGTTGAGTAACATCGCAAAATGCAGCGAGCGGAGCCAAATTGCATTGCAGCTGAGCTTCCTTACTAAGAGCAAGATCAAAACAATCAGAGACGCCATGAATGCTGTTGAGTTGCAGTAGAAGAATACCTTATACCGCTTTGGATAAGTAGATTGCAGGACAATATCACTGGCAAGATGGCCATGCTGGTTATCTAGCCAGAGGCCACCTGGTGGGGCAAGTCCTGCCTGGTAGGTGATAGTTGCAGAAAGAATTGCCAGCAGCATCAAGTACTTCCGCAGCTTCCACACAAGCTCTGCCTCATCAGTACCGCTTGGCGTTTGGTCTCCTTGTTGCTGCGGTTCTTTTTGACTCATGGTTCTTTCAGCCACATGACCGTTTCCTGGCTGCAGTTCAACCTCCATGCCCATAAGCTCGACGAACAAAGCAAATCTTTGGGTGCCTAACTCTGAAAATTTCAACACTTGATCTATTTGTAGGGTTGCAACAATATTTCAGTATATGCCGATATATACTGGGCCTTGTATGTATCACTGAATGTTAGATGTGTTTGTAGAAAATAAACAATGCCGTTGAATCCAATGTCACATTTGCAGGCATAAACTGCTAAAGGATATATGGTAGGCATTATCATAATGTAAGAAACTTTGGTTTCCGCCACCAAGGAAGGAAGAGTGCTTGTCCAAAAAGGAAAACAAAACAATGGTACATTATATTCAGTCGGTACCCACCTTTATTGAACATAGGAAGTATCTCCTGCAATGGCATATAGTGAACAATTTAAAATCCAGTGTGCCTTAGGTTCATATTATAGTGATCTGCATAAGATTCTCAGAACAATATGTATTCACCACAGAAGGGGAGAGAATGGCACTGGACTTGATTCCAATGCAGCTTATACAGTGTCCACAGGATACCAAACTCCTTTTCCTTTATTATAAGTTATATGCTTCATTTTCTGTTGTGTATTTTCAATGAAAAATGCTTTGAATACAACTCAAGTACAACCATGCATCTAAACCATCCAATGCATTTACGAGCTTTTCAACCAAGTAATTTTAACTGTAAGATCTTGGGTTGAACTCAAATGATTGTGAGTGTGTAGTACACATTTTGAAACCAATGACTTACATGCACAATGACTATTTTATATCTTATTAGACTACAGATGTGCACAAAATCACTGGCCCATGGCTCTTGTCATTTTAAGTGGTTGGCTTTCTTGGCTTTATTCGTTTCTACAGCAGCTTTTTTACCCTCAACCACTTGGGACTTCAAGACCTCCACCAAGAGCACATCCTTTTTATTCTCTAGTGCTGATCTTTTCTTAAAGTACAAGATTATGCTTCAAAATTATATATAGAGTCTAACATGATGGATTAACATTTAGGTGTATTGTGTTGAACTGTAAAAAAATTATACATAATCCTATGAGTGCAATGACAGCAAGTTTGGACTAGGGATGTATACTTCCCGCCCACCTGTCCATACAAAGGGTATGGATCCATCCGTATTGCAGCACAGGTACTTAATGTTCCTTTCAGATCTGTCCTTATCCGAATCTGGACATTCATTGTCTGATACTAAATCTGAACCAAGATACTCAAAGATGGATATCTGGATATTTAGCTTAAAGAGTATTTTATTTAGTATCCAAATATCTGTTGACCAAAACTATCCACAAGTATCTATACCCGAGTCGTCTAAGTGTCGATCTGAATCTGAGTAATATAAGCGTTTGCCATTTGCCGTTAAAAAGTTAGTTACATTTCAAGTAATGTCAAAACAATAGTATGCCCTGTTTATTCCTCTGCTTGCTTCATGGCCAGATGGCCTGCTGCAGATAGGCCAGGAAAATCCCGGTTCTAACAGATTCTCACTCATACAACAATATTGTTTTAGCTACCAGGTCATTTTATCAAACATTGATGGAACATTACCACATGGGAATCATACTGGCAGGGGCATCCTGGTAGGGATTTGAGCCCACATACGTGCTTGGGTCAAGACATAACGTTGACCATCTCCTGTAAGAATCGTGCAACATTGCACTGACCTAGAACAAAGCAATTAAATCAGTAGTGCAAGTCCACAGATCAAGTTATAGGCGAATTGTATCCACAGATTAGTCCTGCCAAAATATCTACTCCATTTATTCCAACCTCTTATGGGACAGTTAAGGAACAAACACAATTAGGTGTGCAAAAAAAAAAAAAATCCGTACAGTAAAAGAAAGAAAACAATGTAGGGGGAAGGTATGAAACATGCCTAACACAAAAGCTAACCTCAAGAGCCCCTGAAGACTGAAGTCATCAGGATTAAATTGAATGAATTTTGGCAGAAAGATGGAACCGCAGCCCATCTATGATTCACTTGATTGCTTCATTTCCAAATAGAATTATCAAAATATCTACATTTACTCAGTGATGTTTGGAAGACTCGTCAATTTCACTATTTGTATAAGTTGTTCCAATTAATAAGTTAGTTGGGAAGGTTATTTTGTCCAATTCACCAGGTGGTCTACTGTCAATTACATCCTCCACATTACAATTACAATTACATTACCCTATGGCTCTGATCCATTACTCATTTATCAATTTCCATTGAAAGGTAGCGTGCAGATGGTTAACTGAGAAAGAACTATTCAAACATCATCACTACGGATTTTTGCAAATGCAAAGAGTAAAACATCACCAAGTGACTAATGCTGTACAGTGACTTCATGAAACTGAAAAAATGAGATGAAACCTTTAAGTTGTTTATGTCAGGAACATCAATTCAACAAATGCCACATTAGGAATACAATTACACATCCACAGGCATCTCCCCCAGTCGCCCAGCAGACATCTGAAGGCTTAAAGGATCAGTTTTGATAGGTGCCTGCATTTTTTTCAGGCAAGGAATCCACTTTTCTCCCTTCTTTCTGACCAATAAAGCCACCTCATCGAATGACAGCAACACATGTATCACAATGTAAATGAACACAGCAATTACAAGTGCAAATATGTATGCAGATGTCTTGAACTTTCTGCAGCTGCCTGCGGCATATGCTCCGAGGAGACCAAACAAGTCCAACACCATTGCTGTCTTCATAGCAAGAAGAGATCTCCTGTACTTGCTTATTGTGTTGTTCAACAAGAGGATGACCATGACCATTGATGCCATGAATGCTGTGGCATTACAATAGAAGAACACTTTAAACCGTGATGGATGAGTATCATGGAGAATTGGGTCACCTGCAAAATGGCCTACCTGGTCATCAGGCCAAAACCCACCTGGCGGGAGTAGCCCAGCTTGGTATGTGACAGTGACTGCGAGAGTCCCGATCAGCATCAAATCTTTGCGCCATTTGTGTTCAGTTCTCTTTCTAGTCTGTATGCTTCTTTCGTGATTCATGGATGGCTGTTGGAGCACAGGAGACCTAAAGGTGTGCATCCTTATCCATTCCAACAAATTGTTCACCTTGTCTTTTGCAAACGTCAGAACCACAACCTGAATCATCACATAAACAGACACTGCAACAACGACAAGGATGACATACACAGATGTTGAAACTTTCCTGCAGCTTCCAGCAGCAAAAGCACCCATAAGGCTGATCAGATCAACCAAAACACATGTGTGCAGTGCATAGACCTCAAGACCCTTGTGACATAGCCTTTTACTAACAAGCAACATAATCACAACCAAGGATGCCATGAAAGCTGTTGCATTGAAGTAGAAGAAAACCGTGTAGCGGGTTGGGAATTCATCATGGAACACTGGATCACCTGCTTGGTGACCATTATTGTCACTCCAGAATCCACCTGGTGGGCTTATGCCAGCTTGATATGTGATGGAAGCAGCCAGAATTGCAAGCAACATCAGAAACTTGCGCCGCTTCTCCAGATCCTTCTCTTCATCTTCATTCTCCACAGCATCATCTCCTCTGAGAGCCAAAGATAGCAGAACATGAAGCACAACATAGGTGAAAACAAGAAGGACCAAGACAAACACATATACGGATGTTGAGAACTTTCTGCTGCTTCCAGCTGCATAGGCCCCCATAAGTCCAAAGAGATCCAGTGTCATGGCTGTTTGCAGTATGTGACGCTTCATGGCACTAACGGTAATTAGTTGGCTCTGAAGTAAGGTAATGATCACCAACGATGCAACAAATGCTGTGGCATTGCAGTAGAAGAATGCCTTGTAACGCCTTGGGTGCATGGTCTCCAAGATTGGGTCTCCGGCAGCATGCCCTTTATTGTCTGTCCAAAAACCACCTGGTGGATTCAGTCCAGCTTGATATGTGACAGTGGCAGCAAGGATACCAAGCAATAGGAGATATGTGCGTAGTTTTTGGAAATCATCCTTAGCATCACCAAAATTGCTTGATATGCTACCTTTTGATGTATGTTGTGTATTGGGCCCTGACATGGTAGTATGCTTCTCATCATCTGGATTCCCACTTCCCTTCACGATGAAAGAGATCAGTTTCTGGAACACTTTGGTCTTCTTCTTTCTCATCCATCCAATTGACTTCTCTATACACTCTGGTTTTGTCACAATAGGTTCAATCCACTGAAGAGCAAGATAAAGCAAAACTGCACCAACGAGGGAGAAGACATAGATAGATGTATGGACCTCCCTACAACTTCCAGCAGCATAAGCCCCCATAAGCCCAAACAGGCTCACCAGCACACACAACCGCAGAGCATTTGACTTGACAACATGATCCACTGCTGTATTGCTGAGGAGCATAATGATGATGACAAGGGATCCAGCAAAAGAAGTTGCATTGCAGACCATAAATGCCTTGAATCGACGGGGGTAATGATCTCGCAGAACTGGATCACCGGCAAGGTGGTTAGGCTTGTCATCATCAGGCCAGAAGCCACCTGGTGGGCTTAGCCCTGCAACATATGTCACTGTCGCTGCTAATGTGGCAAGAACCAGCAAGAAACTACGATTCCGCTCCAAATCTTCCCCCTCATCATGAGCCTCCCGATCATTTGTTGGAGTTTCTGGCTCATTGCCCTGTGTTTTCCTGAAAATGCTCGCAAGGATATCCTTCCAGTATTTCTGGATATTCATGAACATATCCCACAGCCATTTAGGTGCCAGGTGCCGGAAGAATATGACATGGAGTGTGATATATACAAATATGCCAACAAGTAATACCCAAATGTAAACTGAGGTCCTCACCTCCCTGCAGCTCCCTGCAGCATAGGCACCCATGAGCCCAAGCAGGCCCAGTACCATTGCAAATTGTAGTGCCCGAAGCCAAACCACATTGCGGCTCAATTCCCTGACCAGGAGCAGTATCAGGACAATGAGTGATGCCCCAAACGCTGTTGTGTTGCAGTAGAAGAACACATAGTAACGCTTGGGGTAGCTAACTCTTAACACAATATCACCGGGGATGTGACCATTCAGGCTGTCTTGCCAGAACCCACCCGGCGGAGCTAACCCTGCTTGGTAGGTGATGGCTGCAGCTAGGATTGCCAGCAGCATCAAGTACTTCCTCAGCTTCCATAGGAGCTCAAGCTCAGCCTGAAGTGAGCTAGGATTTTGGACAGCTTGCCCTTGCTGCAGCGCATGCTGTTCTTCAGGAGATTTGCTAGCTATATGGCCATCGGTAGGCTGCTGTTGAGACTCCATAGACTTGATCTTGGAGCAAAGCAAAACTCTATTTTGTCTCTGAAGATTCTAACATTTGGAAAGGAGGATGACCTATATGCAGAGCTCGCTCTGTTTGGATACACCTCCACTAGGTAGAAGGGGAAGGTGAAGAAGATAAGAGATCAGAGACAATGGAAGTTCTGCAGTCCTATAAAGAACCCAATGTCCAAGACATGGGCCGCTTCAAACAGACAGAAGTGTCAGCAGCCAAAAAGGATGCAGTGAAGTGCAGCCTCATCTAGTAATTGAAGTTTCTTGCAGTGGACCACACATACATCTTTTCCTACAATCAATTATGTTAGGTTCACATCACAAATTATGAAAACGACCTACAGAAACACCAAGGAAGTTTCCAACGAAGGGAGGAAAGAACTAGTCCACCAAATCATATATTTAGAGCACAATCAGTGTTTGCTTTGTGGGTTTACCAGTCAGGTTAATTTTTACTCCACTTTCTTCTATTTTGTCATTTCATCTTTAACTGAGCTTGAATGTACTTTCCTGATTTGCAATTTTCAATTAGTAAGTGCGAAAGCTGATAACTGCTTTAGTTTTCAATAAATGTAGGAGGTAGTATGTGTGAACAGGAAGACTTGTCTTTGTCCTTTAAGTTGACCCGGTTTTGGAGACTTGGCAATGGTCTTGTTGTACTACCAAAGGACATTGTCTTAAAACCATGAATAACTCTTTCTGACAATCTTTTAGAATTGTAGGTATGCAATAATCATGACACAGTTCGAGGTTCAGTCACTGTCTATCATGATAGATGAACTCGCTGCCATCCACCTCCCCAGTTATGTTTGGTAGCAAGGAAATACACGCTGAATTAAATGATAATAAAGCCTGAAGAGCTATCTAAGTAAGGCCTGAACTGGTGTCGGCTTAGCACAAAAAATTATAATAATTAACTACATCAGTTGGGTACACAGTTAGTTGATAACTCTCTTACAGAAATATATAATGAACATGTGTCACTGGTATGTTTGTTCAATCTTGACCCTCCAGGATTTTTAGCCCCATACATTGGTTGGTGGAGTAGTTGGTGGGTCCTACTGGCAAGACTCATGCTGATATTTTTCTAAGGCCTTGTTTAGATCACAAAGTTGGTGGCTAAAGTTTGCATAGTAAAGGTCCCATCACACTGTAGCAATTTTGTTTTTATTTGGTAATAATTGTCCAAACATTGATTAATTAAGCTTAAAATGTTAGTCTCCAAGCAAGTGATAATTAGTTTTTTATTTCATCTATATTTAAGTCTCTATATATGTGCCGATATTTTGATGTGACGGGGAATAGGAATTCTGCATAGTGAAATTTGGGAGTGAAATCTGGAATCTAAACAATGACTAAGGCCTTGTTTAGTTCCCCCAAAACTCCCAACTTTGACACTATGCAAAAAGAAGATTCCCCGTCACATCAAAAACGAAAAGATACGCATGGAGATTAAATGTATTTAAATCAAAAACTAATCGCACAGCTATTGATTTCTCATGGCATCTAACATTTTCGGCACTAATTAATCAAGATTTGACAAATATTACCATAAAACAACGAAATCGCTACAGTGCTCGGGGGTGCACTATGCAGATTTTGGCACCCCCGAGTTGGTGCATCTAAACGAGGCCTAAGTCAAAACGTGTGCTTTGCACAAGTTGGCCGATTGTCCACATCACATGCAACCCAAGTTGCATTATTTCATAGCATAAGTTAATGCCATTTGAAGTAGGGTACCACCGGGATGAATGCTGATTTGTTTTATACTGGTGGAAGTGGAACGAAGTGGAAAAAACGGCGACCAATCACAACTTTTGCGCTGAAGGCTTTCTATTCCAACTCTTCCGTCCTTTCTGTCCCAGGAATTTCTAACACCACACAGAAGTTTTTTCGAACTGTTGAAATTAGAAGTTTCTCAAAGTCCAAGCCTAAGCAACACCAGAGCAATAACTAGGAACGAACCTGGTACACACAGTCATGGTGTGCGCCTGCAGGTCGCATCGCGCCCCCAGCAGTGCACTCCGCCGGTCGCGCCGTCCCTGGACGGCCCATCCTTACGCAGGCACGCATTTTGTCGAACACCAGCCGGGCAGGGCAGGGCAGGCAGACCACCTCCGCTTGCACGGCCGCTCCGCCACACGACGGCGCCGCCCTTGAGCCCACGCCCACGGCGAGCACATCCCGCCTGTCCGGGTATCTGGGACGAGCCACCTCGCCGGCGTCGTGAGCGGCTGGCTTTTCAGCGTGACTGTGAAGCGCGATGCCGCAGTTGGAACGGGCGCAGTAGTTCGGTACCAATGCGCCCGTTGAACGCACAAAATTTTGTTCTCGTTCCTTATTGGTCCGTAGGTGTAAACAAAATTTTCATGTCAGCGTATATATATGTCAAAAGGGAACGATTCAGGGCTAATTGTTATTCCCCTTCGATTCGAAATTACTCCATCCCAAATTGTATTAGTCATTCAAATTGACTAATGATAATTAATAAATTATTTGGGATGATGTGAAATTACTCCATCAATTTCGTACACTATAAGAATATAATTAATAAATTATTTAATGATACTTATTTAAATCTTATTATTTTATTTTATAGTATAAATTTGGTAAAACTTTGGATGTTTTTACCCTCTAAATAAGTTAGAATAACTTATAAATTGAGACCGAGGGAGTACAAAGACATTTCATCTTCTCTAGATATATTGTTTTTACATATAGCTAGACAATGTATATCTAAGTGTATAATAAAAAGAGTAAATTACATTCATCATACAACAACTATCCAAGTAGGTGCAAGTTACTCCAACATTTTAAAATTTGTCCAATTTAATACAATAACTATCTAGATGGGTGCGTATTGGTCCAACTGAAAGGTCACAATGGCTAGGGGGAGGGTGAATAGCCTAATAAAGTTTCTAGCAATAACACTAGACACCAAATTAGATAGCAAAGCGGCAAATGTGCAAAGCTAAAGCTTCGACTACTCTACGCAAGCCGTTCTAAACAAAGCAAGGCTACTCAATCTAAATGCACAACAACCACGGTGATCAAACTACACAATGTCGGTACACCGAAACCAACCAAGCAATTCTACCCACGGGATTAACTCTACACAATGAGTGGTTCCCGGCCGACCACAACAAGTAGTTCTACCACGGGATTTAAACTACTCAAAGAGTGGTTCCCGACCGACCACAACAAGCAATTCTACTTTGCGGAAAGTAAGGAGGTGATGGAAGTTTATACCGCCACGAAGAGTAGAAGATGGCCAATCACCTAGAGAGCTCAAGCACAAGCACAAGGAGGTCGAAGCCTCGGCAATCACAAATCGACACAATGATTTTTTACCGAGGTTCACTTGCTTCCCAGCAAGCTAGTCCTCGTTGTGGCGATACACTTCCTTGGTGAGTTGCCCGCTCAATTGGCTCGGTGCCAAAGACCCCAATGGGGAGCCGCAATCTCCACACAAGACAAGGATCCACAAGCCACGAGCAATCCACTAGAGTATCCTTTCGCGAACTCCCGCGGGGAAGGATCAAGAACCCTCACAAGAATCCGGTGTGGCCTCGAACAATCACCAAGTCAAGCTCAACCACCACCCGCCGCTCCAAACCGTCTACGGTGACGGAATCACCGAAGAGTAACAAGAATCCGCAGCTCACTCGATGAACAAGTGCCTCTAGATGCAACTCTCAATGCAACGCACTTGAATCCTCACTCAAATCTCTCAAGAGATGATCAAGAATCAAAGAGATGAGTTGGGAGTCTCTTGCTCAAGAATGCTCAGGAATGAAAGAAATGGCCAAGAGGAGCTCCCCAAACCGACCACCCTTCTATTTATAGGCCAAGCACAAAATATGGCCGTTGGAGTCCTCGGGCTGCCCAGATGACTGCGCCGGACGCGTCTGGTCCGTCCGGCGCCTGCTTCCTCCGTGCGCAGATAGCCGTTGAACTTCAAACTCGAGCTGACGTCAGCGTCCGCCGCAGCCAAAACAACGTGCGTCCGATGCGCCACGCCGGACGCGTCCGACGGTTTCGCATGCCTGCGGACCTCTCTGTGTCACGTCCGGCGATCGCCAGACGCATACACTCCGCGTCCGGCACTGTTGCCCGACCTGCAGCCCGCCAGCGCCAAGCTTCACACGCCGGACGCGTCCGGCCCTCCTGGCCGCGCGTCCGGCGCCCGCGTCCGCTGCTTGCCCCGGCCAGGGACCTCTCTGGGTAGCGTCCGACGCTCTCCAGACGCGTCCGGCGCTCTGGCCTGCCGCGTCCAGCGCTCCCAGAGAGCTCCCCTTTGGCACAATATCGTCGTTGTCGCGCCGTCTTCGATCCATTGTCCAAACCACTTGTCTTGGGTGCCAACTCCACAGAGTAGATCACAACTCAAGCACCGGAGTTAGCGTATCTTCTCAAGAACACGTCGACAAGTGTTAGCACTCTAGTTATCCTCTCATGCATCATGCCAAGTCAAACCTAGAGGCACTTAGGACCGCGAATGAACCGAGGAAACCCCTCTTGATAGTCGGTTATCGATCATAAATGTGGTCACACTCGCTAAGTGTCTTGACCACCAAACCGGAAAGCCCTATCAAGTATACCTTCACCTTGATCTCCATGGGCCTCCGTCGGAGCTCGATCATGCCACAAGTCTATCTTGTCCATCATCATGATCGCCAAGCTCCATCATCCACCGTCACGTTGCTATGTGTCTAACCACACTTAGAGCAAAGCATTAGCAACGTTGAGTGTCATTAATTACCAAAACCAAACCGGAGCTTTCAATCTCCCCCTTTTTGGTAATTGATGACAACCCTTCACAAAGCTCACAAAGATATGGAAATTGAATTCAATATGAAATTGAATTGCTTGCCCAATACATTTTGATCATGAATCTTGGATTGGACAAGCATTTCAATTCCGGTTTTGGTAGTGGTAGCTCCCTCTACATGTGTGTATCAAATGTTTGGTCGATTTTCAAGCACACATGCATAGATGAAACTTTTGTGAGAGTTACCACAACCAAAATGGTACTAAGGTTTATAGAATTGACCTTTGAAGCATGATACCAATCGGAGTGCGATAATAAACCTTCCTTAGTACCATGGGAATCTAGACATCCATCAAGACTCAAAAATACCTCATGAGATCACATTATAAGCAAGGTACTTTGAACAAGAGAAACTCTATGTCTAGAAACCACCTATGCATGCTAGTACTTCATTTCATCAATCAAGTTCGATACTAGCAATACACCAAACAAGCATGAATACACATCATGAGCAAGTGCTAAAGATTCAACACTAGGTTCACAAGCTCACAAACAAGTCATATGCCATCACTAGATCAAATCAAGCATAGAAACAATAGTGGTGCCATATATCCTTCAAATTCACTTGATTTGCAATGAATGAGCCTAGCAAGATGCACATATATACATGTCTACACAACTAGCAAAGGATGCATGAGATGCAACAACCAACTTTACCTTGCTATGTTGGAGGAGAGGCATGTCATATATGGGGTGCATCAATCCATGTTGGAGAAGCTAAGTATGTTCAACTCATTCCTCAACTTGCAAAATCTTTTCTCATCAAGAGGCTTGGTGAATATGTCGGCTAGTTGATTTTCGGTGCCAATGCTTTCAATGCTCACATCTCCCTTTTGTTGATGATCTCTAATGAAGTGGTGCCTCACATCAATGTGCTTGGTTCTTAAATGTTGAACCGGATTGTTTGTCATCTTGATTGCACTTTCATTGTCACAAAACAAAGGCACATGCTTGAACTTGATCCCATAGTCCTTCAAGGTGGCTTTCATCCATAGCAATTGTGCACAACAATTCCCCGCACTAATATATTCGGCTTCGGCGGTGGAAAGTGCCACACTATTTTGCTTCTTTGAAGACCATGACACTAGAGATCTTCCTAGCACTTGGCATGTTCCAGCTTGTGCTCTTTCTATCAATCTTGCAACCGATAGTCGGAATCGGAGTATCCAATCAACTCAAAGCTTGACCCTTGGGATACCATAGACCAACATCTTGAGTGCCCTTCAAGTATCTCAACACCCTCTTGGTTGCCGTCAAGTGACTCTTTCTTGGAGAAGCTTGAAATCTTGCACACATGCACACACTAAACATGACATCCGGCCTTAAAGCGGTCACATATAGCAAGCTTCCAATCATTGATCTATATAGCTTTTGCTCAATCATTTTGCCACTATCATCAATGTCCAAGCCACCATTGGTTCCCATTGGTGTGCTAATAGCCTTAGCATCTTGCAACCCAAACTTCTTGATCATGTCCTTGATGTACTTGCCTTGACTCACAAAGGTGCCATTCTTCATTTGCTTGATTTGAAGACCAAGGAAGTAGCTCAACTCTCCAAGCATTGACATTTCAAACTCACTAGCCATCATCTTAGCAAACTCTTCACAAAAGAATTGATTTGTTGATCCAAAGATGATATCATCCATATAGATTTGCAACACAAATAAGTCATCTTCTATTTTCTTGGTGAAGAGAGTGGTGTCAACTTTGCCCATCTTGAAACCTTTGAAGATGAGAAAATCTCTCAATCTTTCATACCATGCTCTTGGAGCTTGCTTCAAGCCATACAATGCCTTCTTGAGCTTGTAGACATGGTTGGGCTTCTTGTCATCTTCAAAACCGGGAGGTTGTGTAACATACACTTCCTCATTGATGAAGCCATTGAGAAATGCACTCTTCACATCCATTTTATAGAGCTTGATGTTGTGGGCACAAGCATAGGCTAATAAGATTCTAATTGCCTCCAATCTTGCCACCGGTGCATATGTTTCTCCAAAGTCAAGACCCTCAACTTGTGTGTACCCTTGAGCCACTAGTCTTGCTTTGTTCCTCACAACCAATCCATCTTGATCTTGATTGTTCTTGAAGACCCACTTGGTTCCAATCACATTGTGCTTCTTCGGCTTCTCAACAAGCTCCCACACATCATTTCTAGTGAAGTTGTTCAATTCCTCATGCATGGCATTTATCCAATCCGGATCTTTCAATGCTTCATCAATCTTAGTTGGCTCAATGAATGACACAAAGGAGTAGTGATCACATATGCTAGCCAATCTAGATCTTGTTTGCACACCTCTTTGAATGTCACCAATGATATGATCTAGAGGATGATCTCTTGCAATGTGTGAAGGTTGAAGAACTAGCTCATTTGTATTGCTTGCTTGACCTTGGTCTTGATCTTGATGTTGAGTACCACTTGTGCTTGCCTTATTGGACTCATCAATCACAACTTGAGTTGGCACTTGCACTTCATCACCATCATCCGCTTGCCTTGGCCTAATATCACCAATGTCCATGTGTCTCATTGCATTGCTCAATTGATCTCCACCCATATCATCTTGATTTTGATCTCCAACTTGAGAGCCATGGGTTTCATCGAATTCAACATCATGAACCTCTTCCATTAGCCCACTAGCCAAGTTCCACACTCTATAAGCCTTGCTAAAAGTAGAGTAGCCAAGGAGAAATCCCTCATCACACCTCTTGTCAAACTTGCCAAGTCTTTACCCCTTCTTGAGTATGTAGCACTTGCAACCAAAGACCCGAAAGTAAGCAATGTTGGGCTTCCTTCCATTCAAGATTTCATATGGAGTCTTCTCTAACTTCCCATGGCAATAGAGGCGGTTGCTATAGTAGCAAGCCGTGTTGATGGCATCACTCTAAAACTTTTCACTCACATTGTACTCAAGTATCATAGTTCTTGCCATCTCAATCAAGGTCCTATTCTTCCTCTCAACTACACCATTGGATTGGGGAGTGTAGGTTGGTGAGAATTGATGCACAATTTCAAGCTCATCACACAACTCTTCAACTCTTGTGTTCTTGAATTCACTCCCATTGTCACTTCTTATCTTCTTGATGGTAGTGTCAAACTCATTTTGCACCCTCTTGACAAATGACTTGAATAGATCATATACTTCACTCTTGTCATAGAGGAAGAACACCCAAGTGTATCTTGTGTAGTCATCCACAATTACAAATCCATACTTGTTGCCCCCAATTGATGTATAGTGAGTTGGGCCAAACAAGTCCATTTGCAACAACTCAAATGCTCTTGGAGTTGATATCTCATTCTTCTTGGGATGTGAGTTCACATGTTGCTTGCCGGCTTGACATGCACTACAAGGTCTATCCTTCTCAAATGTGACATCATTCAAGCCTCTCACTAGATCATGCTTCACCAACTTGTTCAATTGCTTCATTCCAACATGTCCAAGGCGCCTATGCCATAGCCACCCCTTGCTTGACTTGCCAATCAAACATGATGAAAGTTGAGCTTCACTAGCATTGAAATCAACCAAGTACAAGCTTCCATGCCTAAACCCCTTGAAGATGACATTTGCTTGATCCTTGCTCACCACCTCAACTTGCTTGTCATCAAATATGCACTTGTAACCAAGATCACACAATTGTGCCATCGACAAAAGATTGAAGTTCAAAGTATCAACTAGCAACACATTGGAGAGATCCTTGTCATTGGAAATTGCAACCTTTCCTAGCCCCATGACATCACCCTTGCTATTGTCACCAAATCTATACTATAATTGAAATCTTCTCAAAGTGTAAGAAGCCTGGTCCTTACACATCTCCACGAAATTACCCATCTGCCATCGGTTATGAAAAAAAAACGATTCGCCGCCGCCGCAAACTCACCCCTACAAGCACCCCACGCCCCTCACCTTTCCCTCGCGCCGCCGTCATCTCCTCCATGGCCGGTCCCCTTCTCACCGCCGGCCTCCTCCAGATCGCGTCTACTCCAAAGGGCCGGCCGCTCTCCAAGAGTCGGCCGTCTCCTCCCGACCTCCCGTACGTGGCCGGAACAAGACGAAGCCTCGGACTCAGGTCGAGCAATCTCGCGAGTCTCCTCCAGGATCAGGTCTATGGCGACGTGATCTTGTCTTCCTTTGTTAGGGCTTAAAGTATTTTTCCACAGTCGCGTACTACCGTTCAAAAATGAATTTTCCTCCGTAATCAGTCTTGAACGATTGAAAATCGTGCTTCGTGGTTCAGCCTTCAGTGAATTCCCTATTCAAATGAATTTTCCTACGTTCATCCGATCAAATGAATTTCTAGCTTAATTTTGATGAGCCGCCAGATAGAGGCCATCTGAGTGAGGCAGGAGCATGACGACCAGCGCCATCAGGCCAAGAGCCGCGCGCATGTGTGCCCATCCGCCGCCGCTGGTCACGGCAGTGCGATAGGCATGAGGCAGGCAGGCGGATCCACACACGACCGCCGGGATCAGGAGCGCCGCCACCTCTGCTTGCGGCTGCCAAGATCGCACGGGCCACCAACTCTGTGCCGATGGTCGAGATGAAACTGGTTCACTACTTTGTTTATGCAGGTGGAAACAGCGAGATCGATCTCGTTATCGCCCAGAGTGCTTTCTATTTTCTTGGTTCCTAAACATGGTGATTCGTGTACCAAGTACCAACAAAGGTGATCCTTCGACATTCACGATTTCAAGTTACAAATTTCTTCGATAACATTTTCTAGGTGGAAATTGCAGCAAGCCGGAGTGATACGTAAGAGGAGTGCCTACAAATGCTTAAAATGATGTGGCTTCTTGATATACTATAACTGAGGCTCCGATTTTCGTTGCTCGACAAAGAACTTTCTACCAATGTAATCAAATAGTGATGTGCAAGGAATCAAAGAGGCAAACCATCGCTTTGATGATGTCCTCAAGGTAGTTTGTGAGATGTAGTTTTCGAGTTTGTACAGCCTCTTAGGACTTGGTTGCAAGGTCAATGTCGTTGTCTTCATCCCGTTATCACCTTGTTAGATCCTCCATTGTGTTATCGACATAACCTATAGAATCATAAATTGATTTCTTAGTTTGAAAATTTTCTATTATAGTTGGACATAACCTTTTGCAATAATAGTACTGCCCATGTACTCCGTGATATGCTCTAAAGTGATTATATGTGCTCAACCTTTTTTTGAATTGTGCATTTATGTATTAATTATGTATTACATTCCAAAAGCATTACCGTTTATATGGTTGTTAAAACTTCAGTGCTCTGTGATGCAGAACAACTTGAATAGAGTATGCTTTTGGTTTCATATGGTTAGTTCTTGAATTGCATTTTTCCCGTGTCATGTCATTTTCCTTTACATGCGTTCAAGAATGATCAAGAAATAAGAACATGTCATTTGATGTTTTCTTCTTCCTGTGTTCTCTTTACTTGCCGTCGTGTGTTACCATATCGCACAACCTGTGTATTTTAGGTCTAATAATATGTTTCGAATACCATAGACTAATTTATTGATGATGGTATTCAGCAAATAAAGAGATCGGGATTCAAGATTAAGTATTCGCATACCGACTATCCTGAAATATATGATGTTACTTCGAATGAAAGAACCTGGTAATATACCTATAGGAAGGAGTGATTCATCTTTTCCTACCTGGTCGCTGGCGGACGTTGTCGCTCATACCCTCGCACTACTACCTGGTCAGCCGGGGAAGATCTACCATCTTGGCAACCATTGTGTGGATATTTTTCTTTGCGAGGCTTAGTTGATTGGTGTGTGGAGGTGGGATTGTCCCCTCCCCGGTATTCTTGCCGTTTGTATTTGTTTTGTGTTTTTGTCTTTGTGGCTTTGCCGGTAATCCCCGGATTACTTGCGAGCTCTTTGTATCCGTGTTTCGGCCGTTCCTTGGCCCTTCCTCTTATCAAATACGGGTAAAAGACCCGGTCGTGAAAAATAATTTCATGGAACTTTTCTCGCATTCCTAGCGTCTCATAGTTTCGGAATAGAAAGCCAATAGAAGAAGAAACAGGGACGAAACCAACCTAGCAAGATTGTGCTTCTTGATTTGAATGTCTCGATTTGTGTGGCGGTGAGTTGTTGTCCCAAAATTTCAGTTATGTTTCTAATTGTTCATGCAATTGACATTGTGCTTCTTGATTTGAATGTCTCAACGGGGTAGGAGAGCATGGGAAGGGGATCTGGCAATTCAACTTTTTTGCCACCATGCAAATGGGAAAGCGATGCCGTGTTCAATACATACACTCGGAACATGTTGCAGTTTTAATTAGATCTTCCCAAGGTAAAAAAGTTTTAGTAAAAAATCAGGTTGAGTTCTAACTTTTGTAACAAAAGTACATATGTGTTTTGAACATGCATCACTTCAATTTTTTAATATAGATCAATACAGAAATAAATATTGGTGGTTTTTATGTACGTCATTAAGATAAAGCCGTGGCGTTAGCACGGGCATTATACTAGTGTGATGGAGTTGAATCCACCATTGTCATTCTTGTCAAGTGATTTGAACATACTATCTTCACCGGTCATATGATTTGATGCACCACTATCAAGCACCCAATGCCTCCTCCGGCTTTGTAATTGACCTACAAGAAGACATCAAGCTTTAGGTACCCACTTTTGCTTGGGTCCTTGAAGGTTAGTCACTAGAGTCTTTGGCACCCAAATAGCTTTCTTCTTTGAGCTCATCCTTGGTGTACCAATGAATCTAGCACTCACACCACACTCACTCTTAACAAGCATGTAGGAAGCATTCAACTTGTAAGAGGAAGCACTAGTGTTCTTGTTCTTGCATGCATGCTCTAAATGACCAACTTGCTTGCAACTCTTGCAATAGCTACCATTGTTCTTCACAAAACAAGTCTTGCGAGGAGCAAAAGTGGCCTTGCCTTTCTTGGGGTTATAGCCCAATCACTCTTTGTAGAGAGAAGCTCTTTGGCTACCCAAGCACATAAGTAAGCGGTCCTCACCACCATAAGCCTTAGCCAAGGTGTGATTGAGCTCCTTGACTTCCTTCTTAAGAGACTCATTCTCAACTACTAGTGTAGAATCACATGCATGACCAACACTACTAGATGAAGTAGAGGCATAAGAGCATGAAGGGCCAAGTGATGCAACAACAATTGAATCATCAAGTGAATCACATGATGTGAACACACTTTTCTTTTCTATGTTCACCACTTGTGATTGCACTTTCTCTTGCTTCTCAACTAGAGAGGAATGAGCTTTTTCAAGCTTGGAGTGAGCAATCTCTAGCTTCTTATGGTCTACCTTTAGACTCTCATAAGAAGCCCTCAACTCCTTAAGTTCTTGCTCAAGGATTTGTTTATCCTTGTGCAAGCCCCTACATTCCTTTCTAGAGTCATTGAAAGCACCCTCGCAATCCTCAAGCATGACAAAGAGTTCTTCTTTTATGGTCTCATCATCATCATCACTCTCATCATCACTATCGGGTGGAGGTTTTACCTTAGTGGCCTTGGCCATGAAGCAAGATGATGGAGCACCAAATAGAGAAAGCTTCTCTTGAATGGCAATGCTTGCGTGCCCCTTCTTCTTCTTCTTGGAATCATCATCATCATCACTTGAGGAAGATGAATCACTCTCCCAAGTTGCCACATGAGATTCACCCTTCTTCTTGTGATGGGAGGAGTCTTTCTCCTCCTTCTTCTTCTCTTGCTTCTTCCTCTCCTTTCTCATGGCATCTTCATCATCACTTGCATAAGGACACTTGGCAATGAGATGATCCTTTCCATTGCACCGGAAGCACTTCATGGGACGGTCACTAGACTTGGATGAGCTTCTCTTGCTCTTGGACCGGTACCCCTTCTTCATGAGCTTCCCCATTCTCTTCATATGGAGTGCCATTTGTTCACTCACTTCTTCTTCTTGTCCACTTGAGCTAGAGCATGGTTCATCTTCACTTGAAGACTCTTCTTTCTTCTTCTTGCCCTTGCTCTTGGATGATGTGGCCTTGAATGCCACACTCTTCTTGTCATCATCCTTCTTCTCATTCTCCTTCTTCTTCTTCTTCACCAACTCTTCCTTCTCATGATCTTCTCTAAACTCATCATCGGCCATGACTTCTTGAAGGACTTGGTTGGGTGTTGGCTTCTCCTTCATGGTTGTCTTCACCATGACGGTCTTCAACATGTCAAATCTCTTGGGAAGACACCTCATGAACTTGGTGGAGAATTGAGAGTCCTTGATTTCTTCCCCAAGTCCCTTGAGCTCATTGACAATGACTTGGAGCCTATGGAACATCTCTGGCACACTCTCATCCTCCTTCATTGAGAAGCTTGCAAACTTCTCTTGCAACATGTAGGCTCTTGCGGTCTTGACACTTTCGGTGCCCTCATAAGCTTCTTCTAGCTTCTTCCAAATGTCATGAGCCACCTCAAGGTTTTTGATGAGCTCAAAAGCTTTATCATCAAGTGCCTCATAGAAAGCACTCACGGCAACATCATTGGCTTGTTGCTTCTTCTCTTCGGTCGGTGTTGGCACCGCACCCTCAACAAGCTCAAACTTGGTTTCCACCACTTTCTACACCTCAAGGTTGATTGACTTGAGATGACTCTTCATCTTAAGCTTCCACTTGGCATAGTCATCGCCACGAAATGATGGTGCCTTCTTGGTGTTGTTGATATGCATAACCAATGCCATTGCTTCACCGTAGGATGTTAATCCAACTCAAACAAACGGTGCCCGGCTCTGATACCACGTGAAAGGTCACAACGGCTAGAGGGGGTGAATAGCCTAATAAAGTTTCTAGCAATAACACTAGACACCAAATTAGATAGCAAGGCGGCAAATGTGCAAAGCTAAAGCTTCGACTACTCTATGCAAGCCGTCCTAAACAAAGCAAGGCTACTCAATCCAAATGCACAACAACCACGGTGATCAAACTACACAATGTCGGTTCACCGAAACCAACCAAGCAATTCTACCCACGGGATTTACTCTACACAATGAGTGGTTCCCGACCGACCACAACAAGTAGTTCTACCCACGGGATTTAAACTACTCAAAGAGTGGTTCCCGACCGACCACAACAAGCAATTCTACTTTGCGTAAAGTAAGGAGGTGATGGAAGTTTATACCGCCGCGAAGAGTAGAAGATGGCCAATCACCGGTGTAGTAGCCAATCACCTAGAGAGCTCAAGCACAAGCACAAGGAGGTCGAAGCCTCGGCAATCATAAATCGACACAATAATTTTTTACCGAGGTTCACTTGCTTCCCGGCAAGCTAGTCCTCGTTGTGGCGATACACTTGCTTGGTGAGTTGCCCGCTCAATTGGCTCGGTGCCAAAGACCCCAATGGGGAGCCGCAATCTCCACACAAGACAAGGATCCACAAGCCACGAGCAATCCACTAGAGTATCCTTTCGCGAACTCCCGCGGGGAAGGATCAAGAACCCTCACAAGAATCCGGTGTGGCCTCAAACAATCACCAAGTCGAGCTCAACCACCACCCGCTGCTCCAAACCGTCTACGGTGACGGGAATCACCGAAGAGTAATAAGAATCCGCAGCTCACTCGATGAACAAGTGCCTCTAGATGCAACTCTCAATGCAACGCACTTGAATCCTCACTCAAATCTCTCAAGTGATGATCAAGAATCAAAGAGATGAGTGGGAGAGGGAGTCTCTTGCTCAAGAATGCTCAGGAATGAAAGAAATGGCCAAGAGGAGCTCCCCAAACCGACCACCCTTCTATTTATAGGCCAAGCACAAAATATGGCCGTTGGAGTCCTCGGCTGCCCGCATGACCGCGCCGGACGCTGCCAGTCCCGGGCGCGGACGCGTCCGGCGCCTGCTTCCTCCGTGCGCAGATAGCCGTTGAACTTCAAACTCGAGCTGACGTCAGCGTCCGCCGCAGCCAAAACAACGTGCGTCCGATGCGCCACGCCGGACGCGTCCGACGGTTTCGCACGCCTGCGGACCTCTTTGTGTCGCGTCCGGCGATCGCCGGACGCACACACTCCGCGTCCGGCGCCGTTGCCCGACCTGCAGCCCGCCAACGCCAAGCTTCACACGCCGGACGCGTCCGGCCCTCCTGGCCGCGCGTCCGGCGCCCGAGTCCACTGCTTGCCCCAGCCAGGGACCTCTCTGGGTAGCGTCCGACGCTCTCCAGACGCGTCCGGCGCTCTGGCCTGCCGCGTCCGGCGCTCCCAGAGAGCTCCCCTTTGGCACAATATCGTCGTTGTCGCGCCGTCTTCGATCCATTGTCCAAACCACTTGTCTTGGGTGCCAACTCCACAGAGTAGATCACAACTCAAGCACCGGAGTTAGCGTATCTTCTCAAGAACATGTCGACAAGTGTTAGCACTCTAGTTATCCTCTCATGCATCATGCCAAGTCAAACCTAGAGGCACTTAGGACCGCGAATGAACCGAGGAAACCCTCTTGATAGTCGGTTATCGATTCTAAATGTGGTCACACTCGCTAAGTGTCTTGACCACCAAACCGGAAAGCCCTATCAAGTATACCTTCGCCTTGATCTCCATGGGCCTCCGTCGGAGCTCGATCATGCCACAAGTCTATCTTGTCCATCATCATGATCGCCAAGCTCCATCATCCACCGTCACGTTGCTATGTGTCTAACCACACTTAGAGCAAAGCATTAGCAACGTTGAGTGTCATTAATTACCAAAACCAAACCGGAGCTTTCACCAACATCTTGTAATCTATTAAATTTGATTCGAGAACTTGCCTCATTGGTGCATATACGGTCCAAGCATTGCAACAACGTGTTTTTATACCCTATAAATCGCCGTTGAAAGCTATAACTTACGCTCATCTCATCCATTACTTGGTTTGAATCGTTTACTATATCATGACACCATTTCTGAATTTGACCAAATATAAAAAGCACCATTGATTTCATAAATATGGACAATACCGAACCAACCTTTTTTTATTTCTATACTATAATACTTTCTCATCCATTTTCACCCCCATATGGTCATTTATTGTTCACTAAAGCTATAAACTAGGGCCGTATATGCACTTTCAACCACACGCTCCTCAAAAACTTGATAGTCGGACACCTGAGGAGATGTCGTGTGGCATGGCCTGACTCATGCATGCTCACAACTCGGCTTGACTGCGGCACACGCGTCCTTCAACTTTTTAATAGGAGCACACCAAAAGAGATCAAGTTTTCCTACAAATCAGTCATATTATCCCAATGATCCCAACTTAGCGTTGGATGAGCTTAGCAAGCTATGATGTAGTAGCTCTCAACGACAACGAACACATATGTTTGGACTATATATGCATCAATGAGCCAAGTTCTTGCATCTAATTAAACAGACTACAAGATATTGGACCAACTTGCACCCACCTAGATAGTTATCGCATTAAGTTGAACATACTACACATAGCGCTCTAGCCATTTTACATTAAAAAAAAAGAGTACAATAGACACAAGAACTTTCTCAAACTACCTAATTTATTGTAATCCAATTCTACTCCCCATGATTAAAACTTGGACTCTTAGTTCTCTTATATAAGAATATGGCCAGTATTGAATTCTATTTAGTAAAATATTACTCTTTCCGTTCTAAATTATAAGACGCTTTAATATTTATATATTCATAACTTTTATATACATTATGTGTAGATATATAATAGAAGCTATGAATCCAGAAATGTCAAAATGTTTCTTAAAAAAGAGATGTTAGAATTCACTATATTAAAAGACAGGTAATGGAATGGATGAAATAGCTAGGTCATTTTTAGTTATAGCTCATCTAACAGATAGGCTAATTTTTTAGCCAAGTCTTCGAGCCGAAGGCTTCACGAGTGATTTTTTTCCCCATTGATTTCAGTAACCCAATGATGAATGATGCTGAGCACCGACAGATTTGTTAGGCCAAGGAAGTGACAATTACACTCTAAAATGTATATTACGAATTATGAACTGAGAAAGAACTGCTTAACAGTAATCCATGCAGCAGGTCACATTTCTGCAAACGTTAGCCATGAGATTTTGCATTGGAAATCAGGCATCCGACTACAATAGTATTGCCCTGTCTTTCTTTTCTTTGCTATTTTTCTCTTATTTTCACCCTTTTTACTTTTATATAACTTGCCGCTCCCTTTCAAAAAAAAAAAAAAAACACTTGTCGTTTCTAAGGCATAACTTTTCAAGATGTAAATATCTGACATATAATTTCAACAAATGCCTCATCAAGACAAGAACTACACAGGTGGAGGCACCTCTCCCGGTTGCCCAGCAGATGACAGATGATCCGAAGGTTCAGTTTCAATGAGAACCCACAGTTTTTTCAGAAACGGCATCCACTTCTGCCCCTTCCTTTTCACCAATAAAGCCACCTTGTCAAATGACAGCAATACATGCATTACGATGTAGATGAACACGGCAATGACAAGCGCCAAAATGTAAGCAGATGTCTTCAATTTCCTGCAGCTGCCAGAAGCATATGCACCGAGCAGACCGAGCAAGTCCAAAACCATTGCTGTTTTCATGGCAAGGAGAGATCTCTTGTACTTGCTTATTGTATTGTTCAACAAGAGGATGACCATGACTATCGACGCCATGAATGCCGTGGCATTGCAATAGAAGAATACATTATACCGTCTTGGGTGGGTATCATGAAGAATTGAATCACCAGCAAAATGGCCTTCCTGGTCATCAGGCCAGATCCCACCTGGTGGGAGCAATGCAGCTTGGTATGTAACAGTAACTGCTAGAGTTCCAATGAGCATCAAATCTTTGCGCCATTTGTGCTCAGTTCTCTTCCTAATCCTGATACTTCTCCCATGATTTATGGATGTATGTTGGCGCCCAAAAGCCCCTATGCTGAACATCCTTTCCAGGAAATCATTCACCTTGTCCTTGGCAAATGTCAGAACCAGGACTTGAATCATGACATAAACAGACACTGCAAGAACAACAAGGATGACATACACCGATGTTGACACTTTCCTGCAGCTTCCAGTGGCAAAAGCACCCATGAGACTCATCAGATCAATCAGGACACATGCACGCAAAGCATACGATTGGAGGCCCTTGTGACATAACCTTTTACTAACAAGCAACATAATCACAGCTAGGGATGCCACGAAAGCAGTGGCATTGAAATAGAAGAAAAACTTGTAGCGGAGCGGAAACTCATCAAGGAACACTGGATCACCTGCTCGGTGGCCACCATTATTGTCAGTCCAGAAGCCACCTGGTGGGTTTATGCCCGCTTGATATGTGGCAGAAGCTGCAAGTACTGCAAGCAACATAAGAAACTTACGCTGCTTTTCCAAATTCTTCAATTCATCATCGCCATCAATTGTATCATTCCTTCTGAAATGATTTATTATCCCATTCAGTCGTGTCTTCAGAGCCACAGATAGCAGAACATGAAGTATGACATAGATGAAAACAAGAAGCATTAAGATGAACGCATAGACAGATGTCGAGAACTTTCTGCTGCTTCCAGCAGCATAGGCCCCCATAAGACCAAAGAGATCCAATATCATGGCTGTTTGCAATATGTGGCGCTTCATAGCACCAATGGTAATCAGCTTGCTCTGAAGTAAGGTTATGATCACCAAAGATGCTACAAATGCCGTAGCATTGCAATAGAAGAATGTCCTGTAGCGGCTGGGGTGCATGGCGTCCAAGATTGGGTCCCCTGCAACATGCCCATCAACACTGTCTGCCCAAAAGCCACCAGGTGGATTGAGCCCAGCTTGATAAGTGACAATGGCAGCAAGGATGCCAAGCAATAGGAGATATGTGCGCAATTTCTGTAGGTCATCCTTTGCATCGCCAGAAATGCTTGACATGCTTTTGTTGGATAGATGTTGTGTAGTTGGCCCTGACAGGGCAGGATCACTGTCATTGTTTGGAATCCCACTCCCCTTCTCAACAAAAGAACACAGTTTCTGGAGCACTTCATTCTTCTTCTCTCTTATCCATCCAATGGACTTTTCTACACATGCTGGCTTTGTCACAAAAGGTTCGATCGACTGGAGGAAGAGGTAGAGCAAAACTGCACCAACAAGACAGAACACATAGAGAGATGTACGGACCTCCCTGCAGCTCCCAGCACCATAAGCCCCCATAAGCCCAAATAGGCTCACAAGCACACACAACCGTAAAGCATTTGACTTGACAACATGATCCACTGCTGTATTACTGAGGAGCATGATGATGATCACAAGGGATCCAGCAAAAGATGTTGCATTACAGACCAAGAATGCCTTGAACCTGCGGGGGTGGTGCTCTCGCAGCACTGGATCACCAGCAAGATATTGAGGCTTCTTGTTGTCAGGCCAGAAGCCACCTGGTGGGCTTAGACCTGCAACATATGTCACTGATGCAGCTAATGTCGCAAGAACCAGTAAGAAACTGCGATTTCTTTCCAATTCCTCCATCTTATCAGAAGGCTCTTGCTCATCTGACCTGCTCTGTGTGTTCTTGAAAATGTTACCCAGGAAATCCTTCCAGAGTCTCTGGATACCCATGAACATATCCCGCAGCCAATTAGGTGCCAGATGCCGGAAGAATATGACATGGAGTGTGACATATGCGAAGATGCCAACAAGTAATACCCAAATGAAAACTGAAGTCCTCACCTCCCTGCAGCTCCCAGCAGCATAGGCCCCCATGAGCCCAAGCAAGCCCAATACCATAGCAAATTGTAGTGCCCGAAGCCAAACTGCGTTGTGGTTGAGCTCCCTAACCAGGAGCAATATCAGGACAATCAGTGACGCTGCAAATGCTGTTGTGTTGCAGTAGAAGAAAATTTGGTAACGCTTCGGGTAGCTAACTCTCAGCACGATGTCACCTGCAGTGTGGCCATCCTGGTTGTCTTGCCAGAATCCACCTGGCGGAGCCAGCCCTGCCTGATATGTTATAGCTGCAGCTAGGATAGCCATCAGGATCAAGTACTTCCTTAGCTTCCATAGGAGCTCAGCTTCATCAGCTTCTGGATTATTGTCAGTTTGGCCTTGGTGTTGCGTTTGTTGCTCAAGGGCAGAGTTTCCAGGCAGATGTTCACTGCTAGGCTGCTCTCTGGACTCCATAGAGTTGATCTCAAGCTTGCGAAGAAAATTCCAGTTGTCTCTGAAGGTTGTGGCATTTGAAGATCAGTTTGGAGATGAGCTATATTTGGTCTTTGCCTTCTTTGGATACACCTCCACTAGATATTAGGGAAAGGTTAAGAAGATAAAGTAAAGGGAGATGATAGAAAATCTGCAGTAGCATAAACACGCCCCAACTCCTAGTCATGACCAATTCAAACTGATAGAAACTTTAGTATTAACAATCAAAGAAAAAATTGGTTATTCTATGAAGTAAGCTGTTATCTACCCATCTTCTATTGAAGTTCTTGTAGTTGACCGCATAAGAGCTCCCATTCTTTTTGTAAGATTCAGGTCACGATTTTCTGCATTCACACACAATGATAAGAAGAAATTTTCAAATTATGACACAAGAATAATATATTTCATACAAGGACCTATGAATGAATCAAACAACATATATCTTTTATGGTGCAGTGTTTGCGTTGCTTTGTAGGATGGGCTTCAAGAATATAAAATCATTTCATTTCTCCCAATTTGTTTTGTGCTCCATTTCATTCTATTTGTCTTTTCATGTTTAACTGAACTTCAACAAAAAGCCAAAAGATTTTTTCCTGTTATGATTTTTTTTAGTAAAAAAGAGAGTATTTTAGTTTACAATAATGCATACTGCTTGTCCTTTTAGTTGATCTTTCATGGCAGACTTGACCTTGATCACTAATTATGACATAGTTTGAGGTTCATTTGCTGTTTAGAATGATAGATCAACTCACTGTCATCCATCAACCTGTCTCCAGGTATGTTTGGTGGTATAAATGATATCGACCTAGTGAAGACGTATCTACCTAATACCTTAAACCAGTGCCAATTGGCACTAGAATCTATACTGTACCATATTAATTTGGTATGTAGTTACTTGACAATTCTCTTAAGGAAATATATAGTACATGCATATGTCTCTGCAGGGTTTCTTGGATCTTTATCCTCTAATTCTTTCTAGCACTGCATATAGGTTAATGGAGCAGTTGGTGAGTCCTGCTGAACTCATGATGATATTTTAAGCCCACGTGTATTTGCACCAGTTGCCCCATCGTTTTTAGCATAAGAAAACCCAAGTTGCATAATAAGATAATGTCACCGAGTACAAGAGGGACGACGAGTGACTTGTTTTTATATAGTGGTCATGAACAGAAGTGCGCTTTGCATAACAGATTTTCAAAATAAAAACTCTTTTCTTCTATCCTCCCAAGTTGTAACATGAAAATCAAACGCCAAATACTTCTTTTATTTGGCAGTTAGTAATAATGGAAAAAATATCTTTTGGGTTAAGGTTGTGGACATGATAGCAAGCGTACTCATTTGCAGACATTTGTTGACAAAGGATTACATTAGGGCAGTTGGCACGCACCTGTTAGGCTGTTACAGTGGCAAGCTGGCTACCCGTAGTCCAACTTGTCAGCATGGCATTGGGATGCATACCGGCCTGGTATCCAGTATTGCACATCGCCGAGGTCAGCTCGGGCAACGGTCTCTGCCTCCCATCATTGCCGCGCCTCGCTAGCTTGGCTCCAACAGGAACGGCGGCACACCATCAAGCTTGCGCGCATATCGTTGAACACCTGTCAGGCACGCTACTCGAACGGCGTTCCTGACTGGAGTGCCGCTTGCACGGCCAGTCCGCCGAATACCTTCCGGGCAGAAAGCTCTCGTCCCCACAACAGCGAGCACCAGCACCGTGAGGTGTACGGTGCCGGTGCATACCGTCGCGCGGCGATGCTAATGTTGCACTACCAATTTGCCATTACCGCCGGCAGCGGAGCTTGCGCGCATCCAAGTTGAAAATCCTTTTTAACAGGTGCGCATCGGACAAGGATGGATTGCTGTTGGGCTGATAGTGATCGTGGACAACGCCCATTTTTCCTTGCTTTTCCGACGGCCCGTTTCGTAGATAGCATCATCATCATGGGCCGATTTTTTCCCATATATTTTGTGTTAATTTCTTTCATGATGAGCGATTCATGCGATATTTTTTTAGTTTCTATTCTACTTATAATTCTCTCCTTTTATAACATCATTATCTAAAAAAAAAAGCTTTTCATAACATATGTCAACTTTGGATTATTTTAGTTGTATACCAATAAAAATGGGTTGATAACATATTTTCTTGTTCTAGGAACCTAATTGGGTACTTTTATAGTACTTTTAGGTCTATTTAGCACAACATTTTAAGCAGCTTGAAAAGTTGTTTGGAGCTAGTTTTTTTGGATAAATGAAGTAAAATGAAACAATTTATCATGTGAAGCTCTAAAAATACACCGCATGCCCCGTGAGCCACACCTTGTATTTAGTTAACACTTTGAATTATCTGATTTTAGATAAACTAAATTGCAATTAATATTATATATCAGCCTTCGTAGCTTGATGGTAAGCCTAGTTTTCTAATTCCTGATTTTTATCACCTTGTATATTTTCTAGTTTTTATTCCACGTTGTTGTGCCCCCGCCCCCGACTCCGTGAGACATGTCCTAAAAATATAATGGCAAATTAAAATGATCTCACTTTGGCTCATTTGTACAATTCTACTTAAAATTTTATTTTCTTTTGTCCCCTTTAAAATTATTAACTATAAATATTATAATTTTTCCAATTACATTTTATATTTTTTTATCCTCTCTTGTGTGTCTCATGAGAGCTCAAACGGGCCTATTCCTTCTTCTCTTAAACTTATTAGCCTAGCTCATCACTTTATCATCCATGATACAATGTTTTATTTATTTATAACATTAGTCATGCTATTAATGCATGTGTTTTTACCAAATTCGAATATGGTTTACCAAATTGAAAATGGTTTTACCGAATTATATAATATTTTTTTTGTGTGCGGCATACCCAGGTGTTAAAATCCTAGGTCCACCACCGCCGGTGAAACAAAAGATTTATACCAAACAAGGCATTAGATGTGTTATCCTTTTGTTGTTTCGGCAACGAATTCTTATTGTTCTAATAGTATAATTCAATTCTTGTGTACTACTTTGGTGATTATTTGTTTGCTATATTTAGATTGTTTGAATCATGAACTCTCATTGTTGTCGGATACAGTATATTTTTCTTTTGTACTATGGTAGTAACAACCTTTTTATAATATTTTAGGCTATTGTTTCTGTACTTTTCTTCTATTTTTTACATTGTTTTATCGTGTGCGCAAGCACATGTGTGTAAATAATGTTGAATACATTAATTTGTTAGTTGTTACATGTCCACAAGAACTAAATAATTAAAACTGAAGCGAAAAAGGCAGAAGCCAAGCGTACTGTCTGTTGTAAAGTCGGAGCCTCAAGCATCTACACGTTAGAGGACGTGAAGTATCTACACTTTTTGTGAGCAAAGCCAAGAGGAAGTATCTACACTTTGCTTATGAATTGAACACAACCTTTATTCTTTATTAAGGGAAAAGCAAATTAATTTAAAGCACACACAAACGTACAGACAGGTAAGTTTTACATGCATCCTTTTGATAACAAATATAAATAAATATGAAACACACCAATTGCATGTCGCAAAAAGTCAAACGTAAACACACACAAAACAAGGTCATTTTTGTTGTAAGGATATATAAGGACTTCAACCACACTGCATGCTAGACACTGCATATGATGCACATTATATATAAGCACACAAACAGGTTTTACATCCTTTTATTCAAAATTTTACCCAAATAATTAAGCACACAAAATAAATACCAAACACACCGTACCAATAGTTGCAGGAAGTGAAAACGTACGTAAGCAAACAAGCAAGTTTTAATTTCACCCTTTTATTCTTGGAACTTCTGTGATTTTAAGCGTTGGTTGAAGCCTTGTCCTTCGACTGCTGCTGGTTAGCCTTTTTCTGTTCCTCCGCCGCAACCTGCTGACCGCGGTCGCCGTTGTCGAAGCCGACGCCGCGTCTCCTGGTGGGGAAGATCATGAAGACGAAGCTGGACAGCAGCGCGAGCCCCAGCGGCGCGTTCCTGAGCAGCTCCTTGACGTTCTTCATCTGGTCGCTGTCCAGGTTGGGGACGAAGCACTTCTGGAGCCCGACGTCGCCCATGGCGATGGAGATGAAGACGATGGCGGTGAAGAAGGCGTGGACCCAGTCGAGCGTCTTGAGTCGGCGCTCCTTGAGCTCGGGGCCGAGGTCCCGCAGCAGCTCGCGCTCCTCCTTCCTGGTGAGGCCGAAGATGTTGAGGCGGCGCGGGAGCGCCACGCCGTAGTAGATCTTGCCCTCCTTGCCCTTGCGGACGTCGACGATGCTGTCGGTGAAGGTGAGGAAGATGCAGGCGGCGGTGAGGAAGGCGACGAGGCAGCCGCTGAGCCACTTGTTGGCGGTGTTGCAGGCCCCCTGGTTGGTGAAGTTGGCCGACAGCGTCTGGAACACCAGCACCGCGCCCGACGGCAGCAGCTTCGCCAGGTTCGCCGACACCGACAGCACCTTCTCGGCGGCCACGTTCGCCTTGCTGGATTTCGCCTCATCGGCGGTGGTGCTACCTGCAAACATACTGGTGGGGCCATCACCGATGTTACTGGGGGTCGTCGTCGTCGTCGGATTCTGAGTGGATCCTGGTGTTGCCATCGTGTACGTTGTTTCTCTGTGTGAGACTTAATTCGAGATCCTGGCTAGCTGCTACTCGCACCTCTCGATCGCTCTCCTCTCGTCCTCGGCATGGACGATCCATGCATCACTGCTGTTTATATATATAGTCATCCGGCCGGCCTTGATTAGGGATACAAATTAATATTCGACCTTAACTCTAGTACCCTACAAGCCGGATCAGATCCTTTCTCTTCTTTTGTCACTGGGAAGGAATGTTTCTACTTTTCCTGACTTGTCGGAGGCTGTGCTTCGGGATGCTTGTCGTTGCACATGTAGGGCAAACGCGTGAGCTGTCTAGTTGCATATACATACACACTCTCGATCGAGATCGATTTCCGATCAACCCAAAGAAAAGTTGACGACCTGGCCACCTCTTCTCTGTTAAGTAATTTTTATTTATCCCTGGTGGCTAGCGCGCCCTTTGTAAATCCATTTTAAATCGCAGCAATCCAAGAGTTCACTACTGGAAATCCGAACTTTGCCGAGTGTCCAAGGCTTTGCCGAGTGGAAACTGCTTCCACCATGTCATGAGATGGTAAAATCAGTTCATATGCTATACAACAAATATAGGAATAAACTATAATCATCATATGCATGGAAGCCATTGTATCACCATATAGATTTTACTGCTAAATCATTCTTGAACTTTTTGTAGCACCGTACCAGATTCACATTTCAAAAGTTAGAAAAAATATATCATTGGCAAAACCCAAAACTTAATGGTTTTCTGAAGTCTCAAACTAAAAGTTACTGACTTGATTATTGTTCAAAAACAGGATTATTTTCAAAATAGGGACGCATAATTCTGATTTTCCAAACAATCTTAGTCTGCATCAAATATTTAGGGCATGTTTGAATGGTGCGGTTTTTAAAAATTGTAGTACGAAAGAATTGTGGATTTATAAGGATGAAGAGACACAAAACCATGGTTCAGAAGAAGAGATTATGCGTGGAGTTTTTAAAACCATGATTTTATTGCAAAGAGGCAATAGTTTTAGCAAAACCATGGTTTTTAAAACTACAAGATTTGTTGCATCCAAACACATCGTAGCTTTTAAAAACCAAAGTATTTGTAAAACCATCTACAATACTTCAAAAATACTTCCTCCCTCCTAAATTATAAATCATTACAAAATCTTGGAAAGTCATAGTATCTCGATTTGACTAAATTTATATAATAGGATAACAATACTTATGATACTAACTAAGTATCATTAGATTCTTCATACATTTTCATGGTATACCGGTTTAATATCACAAATCTTTGTGTTTCTCTCTATAATTTTGGTCAAATTTAAGATGCTTTAAGGGCATTCACAATGCAAGACTCTATCACGGAGTCCAAGACTATTTATTACCCTTTATTTATGGTATTTCGCCGATGTGGCACCATATTTATTGAAGAAAGAGAGAGAAAAAAACAAGACTCCAAGTCTTATTTAGACTCTAAGTCCACAATGTTCGAGGTAATAGATAAGTTTAGACTCTATAATAGAGTCTGTATTGGGACCGCCCTAACTATACAAGATTCTTAGAATGACCTACAATTTGGAACAGAGGGAGTACTTTGCATCCAAACAAAATATACTTTATTTTAGATTAAAAAATACTTTATTTTAAATTTAGGTATATTTGATAGGTTTGACGACTAATTAAACCTAATAAGCTATGCCTAAGAACAAGCACATAGCGTCGTATATTTTTCTTATTTTCTGTTTTTTATCTCATAATTATGCTAGGCAGAGTACTTTCTTCTTTGATTTAATCTAAGTCGTAAGATAATCGAAAGATTCAACACTATATATTTTTTCTAACTATTATCTTACAGTTGTATTAGGTATGGATTCTTTTGATCAATCTAGACTATGCTCATCATAAGATTTAATGGTGTAGTTTTTTCCCCTTTTTATTCTCAAATTTTAAAACCATCTCAACCGATGTATTTTTGGGTTAATCTAGGCCATTAGATTATTGTAAAATTCCATGACATAGATTCTTTTCTGTTTTTTTTTTTTAATTAATATATTGTAACTCTCCAGACGAACGCGAAAGCTTCTCTTAAACTAATGACCACGCATGTCACGAGCCGCCATGTATATTTTTCTAAGAGGCTTTAACCCCCGGCGATGTTCATTTTGTGACGTGGATAGAGCATCTCCACACGTACGTGCAGAGTAGCCTTTTAAAAATTAAAGCCTATGCCCTTAATTCTAACAGGCTAAGCACGCTTGGAATTGATACCACTGACAGATGGAGCTTTAATTTCCTTTTGTTGCTTCAAATTAGGGTCTTTTTGGATGAACCAGCCGTCCCGTCCAGTAGGGGTTTCATATATAGGAGTTTTATGGGTATCAAATAAGATGACATGGCATAGTATAGATGAAGAGAGACGATAAAAGTTACGTGGTATGAAATAGTTTCATAGGGATATAACTTATTTCCATGATAGAGAAGTCCTGAAAATTGGGAGATGAAAACCCGCTGAAAATGACCTTAGGAATTAAGTATAGCCATCGTAGGCTTTATGATTGATGAAAGAGGTGTAAGATATGGGATGCGCTATATTCCGGATGCCTGAAATATAACATCTTTTCAGGCACCAGTGATAACTAGTACTACTAGCATTCTTTATTCAACACAGCAGGTTATACTGTTCTCAGGCGTTTTTTTTAGGTAGCAAATGTGGTAAGATATATAGTAAATGAAGTAATATGGTATCCTTTTTAAGAAAATTCAAAGAAAATGGGCCGGTGGAAATCTGCGAACTGCTTTCAGCCTCATATGGTAGCTAGGGCTGGTTTATGGCACTACTAAAGAACTAACCTTTACTGCCGATCACTTGAAAATCAAATCATGATTGGGGTCTCTAAAAACCTACATGCCTTCAGACGCCAGTGACGATGTGGTGCTTTCACTACCAGCTTTTGTCTTGAGCCGGCAATGATAGCTGCATAGTACAATAGCTAGATCCCTTTGTATTTCAGGAGCAATCAAAAGACAATTATCTGATTTTTTCATGCCAATTGCCTTTTCTGAAGTCTGAATTTTGCTCTGCTGCAAAATGGCAAAATTCTATGAAGTTCCCCTTATTCAATGACTCCTTTGACTCATTGTGGCCCCGAAAAGATAATCTGTGCTGCAATAATATTTTGGCAACATCAATAGACCCATTGGCCTAGTAAGATAATTCTTCTTACTAGATTTTCACACTATGAAAAGCAACATCAATATGTTGATTTTCTTTGTAACAGATCATCACACTTATTCATTGTGACATAGTGTGTGCCACCGATACAGATGGGCTAATCATTGAATTGCCTAGAGAGAGATATAGGGAGGATGAGAGGGGGAAGTGAGACTACTAGAGGCGAGAGCACCGTTGAGTGGGGAACCTCTTTTTTTTTTAGAAACGACAAACGAGGGGAGAACTCTGATGGATGGAAGCGGAGCGACGTGGTGTCGAATCAGGTGACTGGGCTGCTCTTGCTGGGCTTTGGATGGTGGTGCAGCTTATTGGGCTTTAGGTGGTGCATATAAGGCCGAATCTGATGTGCTATATGGTGAAAAAAAAAGAGTGGTTCATCTGCAACAACAGGGCATAACATGACTTTGCGTCTTTGCCCCATCATGTGGAATCTCCCTTTCAGATGAAGATGACTGGTGTGGTGTTGGCCCTCGGGTTACTCCCTCCGTCCCATTGAAGATATCGCTCGGGAAGCGTGTTTGTGAGAGGGGCATGGATTTTCAACGACATCTTTGATGAGACGGAGGGAGTACCTACAAATATACAAAAGTAAAAATCTCGGCTTGTGCCAATGGTGACTTGGTGAGAGATCGTGATTGTGGCCTTGTGGGAACGAAGAAGAGGGCCCTACGAGGGTTATGGGCACCAACGCCCCTTTAACTACTAGTTTTAGTGGAATCATTTTTTGTTTGGTGGACCATTTAGTTAATTTGTTGGATCCTTCCAGCAAGCTAGTACTAGTAGCTGTGCACCGTCAGCATCCATGCCTGGTCCGAACTACATTTAGCATTGAATTTGGCATTCACTACATGCATGCATGATCAACTGTACTACTACAACAGTCGTGCAGCGTCTCCACGAAAGAGGGAGCAGGGGCATTTACCCCAACACCAACCAAGAGGAGTACGGAACACCACAGCTGGCATCTCATTGAACGCACCACCAATCAGTATTGTCCAACTCCGGTCTCCGGCAGCCTGTCTGTGTCTGTGGCGTTTAGCCATGCAGCGGTGGTGCAGCCTTCTGCATTACTCCTCCTAATCATACTAGATGACGTCAGCTTGATGACATGGGCAGCTGATATCATATTCATCATGCATTATAACAATATAATATATAAGTAGAGTTATAGTAAGGCCTTGTTTAGATGGCTAAAAACTTGCCTCAAAAGATCAGAAGAAGCTTGAGTTTTGTTTGTATTTATGATTAATCAAGCGTCCAATAATTGGCTTAAAAGATTCATCTCATAAATTAGAGACAAAACTGTGTAATTAGTTATTTTTTAACTATATATTTAATGCCTACGACGTGTAAGATTTGATGTGATGGAGAGAGAGTGAAAAAATTTCACCTTTTTGCACGAAGTAAACAAGGCCTAACTATTGCTCACTGAATTCTCTGAAGTCGCCTTCTCTAGTGCATGGTTTTTGTCAGAGAGTGGAAGGTGAACGTGCCAAGACCTGAAGATAGCACGCAAGTCTTCTCTGATGGGTGGGCACATAGATTAAGCAAAAATTCACTTAAGACAACAGGTTCCCTCCGTGAGCTTGAAAAAGATGTTGGATTGTAGTACTACTATTTATGTACATTACGTTATTAACAGGCTTCAATGATGGTGCGTAGACATCTGTTTCGTGGGCCCCACATACAGTTAAAAAATCTCTCTCCCCCGAGCTCCCTAGGACACTTTGGAGCTCGCGGGTATATTTTATTTGGCTTGGTTGGGACGTTTTGCAAGATGCCAAGATGCATTTTTCGTTTTGACAGCCACGGTTCTACCGCTCCAGTGCTTACGGTTTGTTTTTTCTGGTCCATTGTTTGAATTTGTCCAACACTAGACGTGCTCTAATTCATCTTGGAGATTCATATATACTATACTGTATTTTTAGAAATTCCTACAGTTCGTCCGCTACAAAATTAAAATACCATAGAAAGAAATGGTAATTCAAGTTGAACCAAGAGAAGGAAAACAAGGTTCGATCGGAAATGGGAACCAAAGTGTATCAGTTCTAAACTGAAAGCTGACATGCAGAGCAAACAGGTTTGTTTTGCTTGTTCTCACTCCCAGGTTTTCCTCTCAACCAAAAAAACAAGTTAAAGACCTGATCGTGAAAAAAAAATCTGACTCCCAGGTAGGTATAGGTTCGTTCATGAACAGAGGTCAGAGCAGATGGAGGATGAGAATGTCATTGATGCTTGTTAAAATTGTAACGCAAGCTAGGAAGAAAAGCAATGGAATAATGGAATATATAACTTTTATAAAATAAGACGACGACCCAAGCAAGTCATCTTACAATAGGACACATCAGAAGCGAGCACATGTTATATTCTGCCGTGCCGCTGATAAGGCTAGCCGATGCCTGTAGTGCTCGATCGCCCTCGCTCCTCGCCTCTCCATGATGCCGTGGCATCAGCATTGACTCACGGAGTCAAGGCGCCTTGCTTGTGCCACTGCTACGAGGCCCGTTGTCACCAGCCAGCCAGATAAGCCAACAATGGCGTTGCCGTCCAACAACAAAGTAGCTTCGTCCCTCAGTCCAATGGCGTCCAACGCCGGCGCACAAAGCCACTCCCAGTCCCACTCTCACTCTGGGTCTGGGGCTGTGGCCATGGCTCCGGAAAGCAGCAACACCACGTCTGCTGCTAATTCCTCGACGGAGTACCAGCTGAGGAAGTACCTGCTGCTGCTGGCCACCCTGGTGGCGACGGTGACGTACGTCGTCGGGCTGAACCTGCCGGGGGGAGCCTGGCAGGAGGACACCTGGGACGGCCGGGAGTGGCGCCACGCCGGGGACCCGATCCTCCAGGTAGCGCACCTCCACCGCTACCTCACCTTCTACTACTGCAACGCCACGGCGTTCGCGGCGTCCCTCGTGGTCAGCCTCCTGCTCCTGGTCCTGGACGGCAAGAACAAGGGCTGGTGGGAGCCCCTGCTGCGCGTCGTCATGGTGCTCGACCTCCTCGGCCTCATGGGCGCCTACGCCGCCGGGAGCTGCAGGGACAAGTTCACCACCATCTACTCCGCGCTCCTGGTCTGCGCCGTCTTCGCCTACGTCGTCGTAGCTTCCAGCTGGTACCTAGGCGGGCTAGCACTCCTGCTGAGTAGGAAGCAACAAATGGAAGAGGCTAGAACATTTTTCCGTTATCTGAAAACAAGTAAGCATCAGCAACTAACAAGTGCACCTGATGCCGAGAAGCAAGACGGCGGTGGTGTCACTGCCACTGACACCGATGAACGCCACCAAGAACTGCGTGAGGTGCTGATGCTGCTGGCCACCTTCGCGGTGACCATCACGTACGTGGCGGGGCTGAACCCGCCGGGCGGCTTCTGGAGCGAGACCAAGGACGGGCACAAGATGAGCGACCCGGTGCTGCAGGAGCACTACTCCAGCCGCTACCAGGCGTTCTACGTCTGCAACACCACGGCGTTCGTCGCGTCCCTGCTCATCATCATCCTGCTCCTCGACAAGAAGCTCACCGTCAAGCTCTCCGTGCGCTCCGTGGCTCTGTACGGCCTCACCATCACGGCGCTCCTGGGCCTCATGGGGGCGTACGCCGCCGGGAGCTGCAGGCAGCTCGACGACACCACCTACGTCATCTGCCTCATCGCCGGAGTCCTCGCCTGCATCTTCCTCCTGGTGGTTGTAGCTGGCTGGAGCTGGATCCAAGCCGTCTATAAGCCTGCTTTGAAATGTCTGAGAGATTTGAAGAGAAGGTGCGGCTTGGACAGTTCACCACCAGTTCAGAATAATCAGACCAGCAGGTACGTTTCGTATGTTCTCAATTATGTTTCCAGCAGCAGTAAGGAGTTGATGCTTGCAATTTAGGAGTAACTGTATATATAAGATTCTGCTTCAACGTCTGAGGAGTTGCTTCTTTGACAGTGGATCGCAGGACGAACAAAATAAACAAGATGATCAGATTCAGAGCACCAGCCGGTATGTATCTGCAATTTAGGAGTTGGTTGCAAACTTGCAATTTAGGAGTTAATTAGGACTAACTCTTTTTGTTATGCGCTTGCAATTACGAGCTGCAGGGGCTTACAGGTCACTGGGGACACGCCTCAGGACCAAGACAGCGATGCAGTGGAAAAGGCCCGGTCTCTTGTCATGTTGCTGGCGACCCTTGTCGTGAGCATCACTTACAGTGCAGGAATGGACCCACCAGGTAAATCTTTTTTTGTGCTACCCTAACGTTTGTTTCAATGCTGTATTTAGAACCGTATCTTGCTTTGTTAAAAGCAGAAGAAAGCATCTAATGTCCTTTATGAAAAAAAAAACTTGACCTACCACTACCAGGTGGCCTGTGGCCCGACACCGTAGACGGTCATCACAAGATCGGTGACCCGATACTCCTGACGACACAGCCCACCCGGTACAAGGTGTTCTTCTACAGCAACTCGGCGGCGTTCGTGGCGTCGCTCATCGTGATCATGATGGTCCAGAGCCGGTTCCTGCTCAAGGGTGGCAAGCTGGAGGCGGCCATGATCCTGGACCTGTTCGGCCTGATCAGCGCGTACGCCGCGGGGAGCTGCCGGGACGAGACCACCTCCATCTACGTGGTCGCCCTGGCGGGGCTCGTCCTCGTCTACGTCGTCATCCACATCGTCCTCTTCACGCTAGACCCCAAGCCGGACAACTACAACAACCCAGACGAGGAGCAGAAGCTGGAGAACAGGCGCGAGGTGCTGCTGCTCCTCGCCATCCTGGCGGCGACGCTCACCTACCAGGCTGGGCTCACGCCGCCGGGGGGCTTCTGGTCGGACAACAAAGATGGGCACCGCGCGGGCTACCCGGTGCTCCATGACAACTACCGCCCCCGCTACAGCGCCTTCTTCTACTGCAACGCGGCGAGCTTCATGGCGTCCGTGGCGCTCATCGTCCTGCTCGTCAACCGCAACCTGTACAGGCCGGGGATACGGTGCTACGCGCTCTACGTGTGCATGGTGGTCGGCATGTTTGGGCTGATGGGAGCCTATGCCGCGGGGAGCTCCAGGGATCTGCGCACCTCCATCTATGTGCTCACTCTGGTTGTTGCCGTCTTTGCCTTTGTAGCCCTGGAGGTAGTCATTTTCTGGGTTTGGCCCTACCTAAAAAAGCATTGGAACCAGTGGATGTCGAGTTGCTGGCCTGGCTTGAAGAACACTCATCCGGAGCATCAGGAGAACGACACGAATACTGAAGATGACCATCAACAGATCACAACTGTCGACTCTGGATCATCAGAAGAAAAAAAGGACTCCGGATCATCACAAGAAAAGAAAGATAGGAACATGCGTGAATACTTGATGCTGCTAGGAGTCCTTGCTGCGAGTGTAACCTACCAGACCGGCCTCAAACCACCAGGTGGCCTGTGGCAGGACAATAGCGGCGATCGCTCTGCTGGCAGCTCCATCCTCCACTACATCAACAAACCCCGGTACCATGCTTTCTTCTACTGCAACTCCACGTCATTCATGGCTTCCGTCGTCGTCATCATCTTGCTCCTTCATCGCATTCATCGCTTAAGCCACAGTGACCAACAAGGCCACCGATTGAAATTGCCATTGCCACTGTGGCCTATGCACACAGCTATCTTGCTTGACATGCTCGGCCTCCTGGGGGCCTATGCAGCAGGCAGTGCCAGAGATTGGGAGACATCCAGGAATGTCATCTACTTGGTCATCCCTGTTCTGGCCTACATTGCAATCTATGCAGCTATTAAAGCAGGGTCAATCTACCGCGCAAGAAAAGGAAAAGATGGTGCCAGTGCCACAGCCAATACGAGCAAGTCTGGAGAACATGAATCACCTGGCACTGATGAAGATCGGCAGTGAAAAGATCCTTTTATTTCTAATTTCATTCAGTTGTGACACCCATGTTTGCGTTAAGATCTTGAGTTGATTGTTCATATATATATGTGTTATCCAAAAGTTATTGGCATATATCCCTTGCGTTCTTAGTTCTTATGAGTGATAATTGTAACCGAGGGAAAAGTCTATTTCAGTTTCTACATTACCTACAAGTGTGCCCAAACTATAGGCTGATAGCGAAATAGCAAATATGCTAACGCCAAACCAAATTGTACCTTCGACTTCTCATATTACCGGTCCCTTTTATTATATTGGGCTCTCGGTCTCTATGTCGCTGCTAGGATCATGGCCCCAGTGGCAATCTCAGGCATTCTGCTTGCTGGAAAAAAATATTATCAAGCATAGTTTCATTGTTTGACCTCTGGGTGAGTCATACATGGAAATGTGTCTCACTCCGACATTTCATTGTTTGGCCTCCGGGAGAGTCATGTTTTGGATCTATCAGGGTATGCAGGAGGTATGAGAAGCCATTAAGTCATTCATTCAGGTCCAGGTGGCATAATAATTCCGTAAAGCATGGACAATCCTTCATATTCCAGAGTTTGGTAAACATATGTTCATTGGAATTAATCCAAGACCATGCATCAAACATGGTGTAGAATTAATCTAAGTTTAACTAAATAGCAGAGGATGAAGGACAGATGAGTGCAGTTGCTTAGTTACCTTAGATATGCATGGACTGCCCTGCCGTCGCCATCGTCGTAAACTGTTAATCTTGCCGGTGACAAATGAAGATTGGAGGGATGTGAGAGTGAGAACATCCAGGCGTACACCAAGCCTGTTAAGCTGCAAAGATAAAACTTGTTAAGGTACGCATAAGCAGTGGAGAGGAACAGGTAGCCAAGTGGAAGGTGCTGAATCGGTGCAAAACGAGCAAGCAGAGCCCCTGCTCTTTGGGCATTTCATCGAGCACTCTAAGGGCACAATACACTAGAAGCAAAGGAAACAGCAGATGGGTTGCTCACGTTGGTCGGAGAAGGCACACCATCGTTGTAGGAGATGGAAGCGCAAAGCCTGTGGGGGTGCTCGGTCGCGCGGGGGTTCCTCGCGGCACCCGGGGACGCGCGCCGGCGCAGGTGCCCTCATGGCAGGCGCGACGGCGGGGCAGGATGCACGGAGCAGACCAGGCAGCCGACGCAAGGGAGAGGCGAAGTCGACGCACGACGGGGATCGGGGCGGCAGCCGTCGTCGCACGCGGCAGCGGATGCGCCACCTCGGTAGACGGTAGGGGCGGCGGGGGCATCCACGGCCGCAGGGCGCCGTGTCCGGAGGAGGAGGCTACCGTCGGGGATACCGCGGCGGCCGATGAAACGTACGGGGGTTACAGTGATTTTCAGCAAAAAAACAAAAAATTATTTAATTATTATTATTATTATTATTATTATTATTATTATAGATAGATGTCTACTCCCTCCGTTCTAAATATGCAAGTCAAACTTTCTCAATTTTAATTAGACTTATAGAAAATACATATAACATTTATATCTTTAAATAAATTTATTAAAAAATTAGATTTAAAGATCTTTTGATATTAATTACTTAATATAAATATTATATATTTAAAATATAATTGCCGGTAGTTTAAAAATTAATTTCTCAAGAAGCGAGAATGATATGTATTTTGGAATGGAGGGATACGTATAAAGAATAATTTACGCCTTGTTTAGATCACGAAAAGTAAAATTGAAAAGCACTAAGTATTTTTGTTTGTATTTGATAATTATTGTCAATCATAAATTAACTAGATTTAAAAAAATTATCTCATGATTTACAACTACACTATACAATTAGTTTTATATTTATATTTACCGCTTCATACATATATCTAAAAATTAATATAATAAAATAAGAGTGTAAAAATTTAGAATTTTTAAGCCCTCTGAACGAAGCGCGTAAGTATTTGCAAGCAATGCTCGAGCTCGACATACGTTCTGGGCACTTCCGCAGCGGCAGCAAACATGGTAAAAAGTCCAGCTCGACGTCGACGGGACCCTGAACAAGTTAGCCTTCAGCCGTCAATGCGTCCCCAGTTTGCTGGGGGCGGCGTCCGGCGCCGTTTGGCCGGCCATTGGAGGCTTGTCCCAGCGCTGCTCGGCCGTGCCGTCAGGTGTTCGTGCCAATGCCTCGACAGGGGCCGTGTGGTCTTGGCGGGTGCGTGCGACGGGACATCCGTGGCTGCCAGGATCGAACGGGAAGGCGATCAACGTCAGTGCACGGTGCAGTCTGCAGTGGCAGGTTACGGCTGGCGGCACGTGCAGTGTACGGGACAATGGCACTGAGGGCGCCAGGAACAAGAACAGGGAAGGCGATTTCAACCATCATTCCTGTCACTCGTGCACGGTGCAGTCTGCAGTGGCAGGTTACCACGTTGAAAAGCCCTTACCAGTGGTGTGAACTGGATCTTTTCTTGGCCTCGCGGAGGTCAGCGAATCAATTGCAGGCTGCCAGTGCCAGGGACGGGGGAAAGCAACTTTCGGTCATCATCAGTTCATCACCCCAGTGACTCGTGCATTGCGCAGTGCCGGATTACGGAGTGTGAACTGAGGTTGTCTTGGGAAAAAAATGGGAGGTCCCCGCATATGCTCTGCGTTCTCGCTGTCCACTGATTCCATTTCTGCGCTTCCGGTTACCCACCTACCCACCATTGCCTTCAGGTATTAAAAATTCTAGCAACTTTTCTTTGCGTATCTTTGCATCAATTCATTTCATAACTAGACCAAGCTCAATATGCTATTGGCAATTGGGCATGATTCTTTGTTGAATCTGAACGCACCTCATGACTTCACTACTGATTGCAGCCTGGGATGTCATTCTTTACGATGCTCGATGTTCAAGCTCCACTGTCAAGTAATTAACAATTTGGATACCAAATTACCAAACGAGTCTTGATTAGATGAAGGTACAACTTACCAACAGCTTGTTGGTTGACACAGCTTGCATAGGGCTTTTAATATGCCATGACCATCAGCTGATAGCTTTAGTTACAGATAACGTGGGCATTGAGGTGTCCTCTACTGAGTGTGTTGTCCAGTCTGAGATGTCCTCATCTATCATGCTGATTACTTCTAATTCCTTTAATGCATTCCCTGTTTACTATGCGATGACGATGAGTATTGTAGTACCTTCCAATACAGCCCATGTGCCTATATGAGCACTACAGTATTGGCCTAACAGAGTGCTAATCTATTTATAGACAACTCTGATAGAATAAGCAATCAAATCCAATCACTAGGACTAGGGTGTGTATGTGGCTGCTAAATGTTACCCTTTTATGGAGTAAACAATAGTCTCTGTCTTAGAATAGGTGTTTTTCTGGGCCTTAAGCCGTAGGGTTTATCTTTATGTTTTTGGGAGAGAAAAAAGACTAAGTGCAGGCACTTTACTGTCGCTGTCCTTCTGAGCTCCAGCCTCCAGCCAGTATGGACTCTCAGAGTTGACTGGGTCCCACTTGGCAAAGTCATTCACACTGTACGTTGAAAAGTCACGCATGCTTACTCTAATAATTCATCTGGAAGTTGTCGTTTGCCGTATCATTTAGCCTTATTTTCTTGAAAGATTTTTTTTTCGCTTCTGGCATTGACCTCACCCCAAGTCTTCGTCTTCCTTCTTCGCCAGCTACCAGTTCTTCCTCTCTTTTTGTTCATTGCATTTCTCCCCATTCCTGATATATCTTCTCTAAGCCAGGAATCCCTTGCTCTCTTCTTCCGATGCATGGTTAGAGGGCAATTTCACCTGAGAGGCCGAGGTTAACAGCCTCTGTTGGAGAGCAAGCAGCCATATGGCCAGCACCGCTGCTACTCCAGAAGCAGGCAACAATCACAGTGAAGGTAGCACCACACATGGAGGCACCACTGGGGAGCTTGCCATGGTCTCCGACAACACTGGGCAAGAATCCATTGATAGTTCATCCACCAGGAATTTGCTACCCTCAAGCCATGAATCCAGAGTTACTGCAGATATTGAGCTCCTGTGGAGACTGCGTAAGTATCTGCTGCTTCTTGGTGTCTTAGCAGTTGGTGTTACATACAATGCTGGATTAACTCCACCTGGAGGTTCTGGTCGAACAACACAAAAGATGGCCGTTCTGGACAGGATGCGGGTGACCCTGTCCTAACTCCACCTGGAAGATTCTGGTCGAACAACACAAAAGATGGCCGTTCTGGACATGATGCTGGTGACCCTGTCCTTCGGGCTCTGTTGTTCCCACGGTATGAGGTATTCTTCTACTGCAATGCAACAGCCTTTGCAGCATCTCTTGTCCTAATAATCTTGCTTCTGAGTAAAAATGTGACAAGGCAGAAGTTATGGCTCCGCTCAATGCAACTTACTATGATTCTGGACCTGTTTAGCCTAATGGGGGCCTATGCTGCTGGAAGCTGTAGGGCAGTAAAGTCATCTATTTACATCTGGGTTCTGGTCTTCTCTGTTTTCATATATATTATGATCCATATCCTAGTATTTATGAGAGTTGTTCCAAAATTTGTTTCTGAGATTACAAAATGGCTGAAAGATGTGTGTGCGCAACATTGGATTCTATCCAAGTTTGGTGTCCATAGGAATGAAAGGAACAACTCACATGAGAAAGATCTAGAGGAAGCTCGCAAGTTCATTTTGATGCTTGTGACTTTCGCTGCAACTGTGACATACCAAGCTGGGTTGAGTTCACCGGGTGGTTTTTGGGCTGAAAATGATGACAACAAAATTCCAGCTACATCTATGCTTCGCAGTAAAAACCTTGCTCGATATAATACTTTTGTTATTTGCAACTCAACTTCCTTTGTTGCGTCTCTGGTCACAGTCATACTGCTTCTGAGCCCAGAACTGAGTGGGCATGGCATCAGATCCAAAGCAGTGACTGTATGTGTCGTTGTCGACATATTGGGCCTCGTTGGGGCATATGCTGCAGGGAGCTGTAGGAGTGTGGCGACATCTGTCTGTGCTATTTTGATTGCTGTTGTAGTGTGGATCTTCTTTGCAGTTTTAGCTGGGACTTTTGTTAACAAATCTGTAGCAGACTGGTTTAAGAATATCAAACCAGATATTGTGAAGTGCATGAATAAACTTGGCCGGGTCTTTTCATTGAATCTTAGCAGCAAGAGATCAAGAAATCCAGAGGATGAGAATTCTTTTGCAAGCCATCAGCACACTGCAGGTTGCACAAAAGATGCAGCAGAACCAGAAAGTGCTACGGTAAACCATCCTGTATACCATCAGCATGTTCTGAACATTAGAGAGGGTGAATCCCCTGGGCAGAATCAGAGTCCAGGCAACCAACAAGCTACAAACACTGAGGAGGTTGTGTCCGGCTCAGAGCATGCATTTGTGAATCACAAGTATGCAGAAAATAGCAGCAATGTCACGTGCAACCTGGAAGGTCAGTCTACAGACCCAAATTCAGTTGCAAACAAGGCTCTGTCTGAAACTGAAACAGGTAATCCTTTTGTGAGATTTTACTATTTTCGTAAGGTGAACATACTAGCCAATATGTCTAACTCTGATTGTCAACCTGCAGAAAACATGCAAGATGCAAATATGAAGGAACAAACTTCATTGCTGGATGATCTTAAAACTTCCACTATGGCCAGTATATCTAATCATGAGCATCAATTGGTAGAAAACCAAAGAGATGAAAGTATGATCAGGCAATCTTTTTCTTGTGATGATCAAGAATCCACAGTCGTGGAGTGCTTGTCTCAAGACAACATTGTATCCAACAACCATAGTGGAGCCACCAACAGTTTCAAAAGAAGAGAAAATGCTTCCGAGGAGAGGCCAGAAGCCACTGAGATACAGACTTCCGGAACCAATAATGTTGCTAGACCTATTGAGAATGGCAACATTGGCATGCATGAAGTAGCTCCCAGACAAGATGTCAACAATGTAAATGCTGATGGCAAACCAACTGATGAACATCTGAATAAGTCCCGGACAAATCTTCTTCTTCTAGCCATTCTTGCAGTATCCCTGACGTATCAGTCAGGGTTAAATCCACCAGGTGGTTTCTGGTTACAAGAGAGAACAATAATTCAACTGGTCATCCCATCCCTAAGAACACTCAACATCGCCCCTATCATTTACCTGGTGATCCCATCCTGAGGACACTCACCATCAACGCTATATTGCATTCTTTTATTTAAATGCCATCGCCTTTGTTACATCCCTTGTCATGATTATTGTGCTTCTGAACCGAAGGATGAGCAAGAAGGTCATTAAACGATATGGACTGCAGATAACTATGATAGTTGATCTTCTTGCTCTAACAGGGTCTTATGCTATGGGGAGCTGTAGGGAGAGAAAGAGTTCCATATACATCTGGCTGTTGGTGTGCCTTGTGCTGGTTTACGTTGCTGTTCATATTCTAATAGCAATACATGTAATCCCCTAAAAGGTGCAAAGAGGCTGTGGCAGATAAAATTGAGAATTTCTCATGCAGATATATATGGACAATGCCTTCGTTTGGGAACAACCAGAGAAATGATGCTAATGATAATGATTGTGAGGTTGGGCAGAGCCAGAGGGGTAATGCTGATGACAAGATCTGGGAACGGAGGCATAATCTACTATTGATGCTTGCTATTCTTAGCTGCAAACAGTCACGTACCAAGCTGGCATGAATCCTCCAGGAGGTGTATGGTCTGATGACAAGGCAGTCAGTGGTAAACCAGGAGACCCAATCCTTCAGCTCAACAATTTTAAGCGTTATGATGTTTTCTACTACTCAAACTCACTCTCATTTGTGGCATCTGTAGTTATCACAATATTACTTGTGAACAAGAAATCCTGCAAGCATGGTATCAAGTCCTATGCACTAAGAGTGTGTTTGGTGGTGGGCTTGGTTAGCCCCTCTTGATTGCCTATTCTGCAGGAAGCTGTAGGAAAGCAAGAGAATCTATTTATCTCATAATCATTGCTGTTGCAGTTCTGATTGCCCTTGTGATTCAAGTGCTTCTTCTCTCATCAACACAAGATAGTCTCAGAGGGACCAACTGGACGATCTATAGAACATCTGCTTCAGCTGCTTTTTGGAAAGGATGAGTCCTGGCATGGAGCTACTTCTCAGCAGAAAGAAAGGTCAGATGGTCCTGAGAAAAAAGTTCGAAAGAGGCACAAGTATTTGATGCTGCTTGCAGTTTTAGCTGCCTCCATCACGTACCAAGCTGGTCTCAACCCACCTGGTGGTTTCTGGTCTAACGATGATGAAGGCCATGTGGAAGGCAATCCTGGCCTAAAAACCACCTGGTGACTTGTGGTCTGATAACAAAGGACATTTGGCAGGCAATCCTGTTCTTCTTGATGTTAATCCTCTGCGCTGAAATATTCTTCTGCTTCAACTCCATCTCATTCATGGCCTCTATTGTCGTAGTCATGTTTCTGTTGAACAAATCTGCCCGGAAGAAGACTGTGCCACTTGAAGTATTGCATTTGATCATGATACTCGACCTGCTGGCCCTCATGACAGCTTTTGCTGCTGGAAGCGGCAGAAAACTCAGGACTTCAGTCTATGTGTATTCTCTAGTTCTTGGGGTTGTAGTATACCTTTGTGATTATAGTTATTTTGTCAAGTGGCATTGCAAAATATCTGAGACCGACGCAAACAAGGTTTCCTCTCAGAGAAGTCCTATTCACATTTCTGCACCAAGCACACCGATACCTGAAGGCCGAGTTTGATGGTTCCATCCCTTTGGTAATACTACTAATTTAAAAGTTTGTCTTTCTTGTATTATCTGCAAATAGTGTTCGTATTTGGCTTTTTCAGTGTATGTTATGTTGTGAGAATTTGAACTGTATTGAAATTTAGTGATGCTGTATGCCGTTCATTTGTTTTAGATTTTTTAAATGAGTGCAATCCTTGAAGCTACATGTGTATGCCGTTGGTTCCAACTTATGCAATGCAATAAAAAGCAAATTCTGGAGACTGTATCATGATTAGTACACATGATACCAGCACTCTGTTTTGAGGACTCTATTCTGACATGGAAGTTGCCATTCTTGTGGGGGCATTGTTAGAATGAAAATATTTTTGTCTGTATTGTCTTCAAATGATGGCTGTGGTTTTGTTTCGGTGAATGTATTTTGAGTTCAAACGAACATGGATACTTGTGGTGCAGTATGCTCATCAGTTTTGTAGTTTTTTCCCCGCAGACTTTGATTTTTGTTTCCCCACATATGTACAGCCCTGGAGATTATTTTCATGATTTTTTGCTGCATATGCCTGAGCATATCATGGACCTATTCCCTTTTTTTGCGATTGTTTTGAATCACCTCAACTATTTTTTCTGTCATTTCGGAGACCGCGGTCATGGAAATAGTCCAGTTGCTTTTGAATTGCCTGGAAGGCCTGATGGTTTACTGGTGGTGTTGATTGAATGTTTGTTGCCACTTGTTGATGTTTGGTGGTGTTGTTTATATTTGCTCCATGAATGCAATTCTCACTTTTGAAAAAGTTAAACGTATTTGACCAAATCTATATAAAAATATTAACGTTTATGACATTGAATACTGTCCTCTGTATCTATTTCATTGTCGTTATGGAAAACATGTTGGTCAATCTTTATCAAGTTCGACTAGATTTATAGAAACAGGAATAACATTTGTATCTCTAAATAAGTTTTATGAATAGAGGTTCATGATTTATCTAATGATATTAATTATGTCTCACAAAGATAATTATTTTCTTGAATATATTTGGTACAAATTGGCTTCTCAGAATGTGAGAATGACAGTTAAAAGGATGAAGGGAGTAAGTATTATCATATTAATTATGAAAAATATATTTGCATAGAAAACCTATATATAGAGACATGATTGTTGATATTATTTTTATATAAATTTTGTTAAAGTTAAAAAGTTTGACTGCCTCTAAATCTGTAATTGCATTTTTTTAACAACATTTGTATCTCTAAATAAGTTTATTATGAATATAGATTTAATGATTTATCTAATGATACTAATTTTATCTCATAAACTTAGGTATTTTCTTGTATATACTTTTTCCAAATTAAATATGTTTGGTTTTTGTTGTAAAAAAAGAGACTATGTTTGGCTTCTCAGAATGTGAGAACGAGACCGAAGGGACTAAGTAATCATATATTCTGAAATATATTTGCATAGAAAACCTATAGAGTTTTGATTGACTCTAAATCTCTAATTGCATGGATGTATTTCTGAATGTTGATGACGCACGTTCGTTATACCTCGTACAGCGATTCTGCCCCTGCCTGCCTGCGCCTGCCTGCCTGCCCGGCTGGTGTTGGTACGAATGCGGGGCCGGGTCGCAGAGGTGGTTCCCCGTCCCATCCGCCACGCGCATCAGGTGCTGGAGCAGACGGCCGAGCAGCCGCCGCAGCGCTTGCCCGCCGTGTGCGGACCTGTGTCGAGGGCTGAATGCGCAGCTGCAGTGGGTCATTCATCTGCTTGAGGGAATATTCATTTGGCGGTCATCTTGGACTAGAGGTCGTCGTGCCGATGCTCGACGAAATGCCGGACCGAGGCACGGTGCTTCCCCGCCCCAACTGAGCGTCCCCCGGCGCGGCGGTGGTCGAACAAATGCCCGAGCCGGACGTACCCGGCCCCGGTTGGTGCCCCCGCGCTTGCCGGCATACCGGAGAACCTCGACGCGCAGTGGAATTGTCAGATGCCCAAGTCAACGTGGCAGGTGGGCACGCACGGTCACCGAGCAGGACTGCGCCGGTCAGCGGAGAACACGGAGAACAGTGGTTGAGCTGAGCTGCGGGGATGCCATGGTGTGAACCTACGGCACCACCAGTCCAGCCGGTCCAACTGTTCCGGAATCTCGATGGACTCGCTCTCCGGCCGCGGGAGCCAGTTCACACGGTCTGTCTTTGTCGTGGCCTCTCCTTTTCCGGTGAGTACTTGTGACGACGGAGTGCTGTTATACAAGTATTTGCATTTTCTCTAGGTGAGGTATGGCGCTAACAATGGGGTAGTAGTATGCTCAGTTAGTTGCACCTTGCAATTCCATTTCCATTACCAAGCAAATCAATTAGTTTGCTAGCCAACAAGCTAATCTATTCCAGAATATCATAATCTTGAAACAGGTCATCTCTGGATTGGATAATGTCCATGTCAACCATCTTGTTTGCACTTTTTTTAAAAAAAAAACAGTGCTCTATGCTTTATCCGGGGAAGTAGCATGTTGGCTATTTATTCTTCTTTTTAAAAAAAATGGAAAACAAACTCGCAGGTCAATATACAGTTCATTCTTATTAAGTCATTAACATGAGCTAATTGCCCATTCAATCATAGGTACTATATGACATGGTTGGTGGCTTGTGGCTGTGGGGTCTAGGGAGGTACCATGCTACCATTCCCTTAGTTGCGTCATGTGTTGGCCTCTGCTCTTGGCCTCTTAGGGGCGTTGACTCCACTTGGTCTCAAGTCTCCTCCCTTTGTCTTATATTCATTTTCTCTGCTTCCTCTTAGTAACACTCTCGCACCATCCAGGCTCGATTCAATAGCTTAGCTTGTTGGAGTTCTTGCAAATGTGCTCGCCAGTCCGAGAAGCCAAATCATCTGCTGCTCTCTAATTCTCTATTCGAGCTTAAACTTAACGCGATGCCTTCCCCATAGGTATGTCCTCATTTTCCTCCCAGTGTTTATTCATTCGTTTTGTAGACCTGTATGTAACTCAGCATTGCCAAAATGTCAGTAGCCAACGGCTTCCAGTTAATGTCTTTCATGATTGTGGTATATACAGTAGAAATTTCTAAACATCTTCTGCTTACAATATGTAAAAAAATCGGTTTTTTCTTTGGTTGTCATATAATCCTTTTTTTTAACATAAACTCAGTTCGGATTCTAATGATGAGCTGTCTTTCTTGTTAATACTCTAACTCTGGTTTGTTTCTTAGCCACAGAAGCATACACAATAATTCATTGCTACTGTTTGCTCTCTTTATGTTAGTGACATTGACTTCACTCTTGACCAATCCTCTTCCTCCCTGCATCCTTTGTTTTGCCATTTTTCTTGTTCAAAAAATCAGAACACTTCTTGAATCACCTGTGACTCTGAATCTTCCAGATATCTTCTCAGATCCGAAGAGCTATTTACTGCTGCTGCAAATAGAAGGGTAGAGGGCAGCTGAGACTTGGGCTCTCAGTTGGGGAGCTAGGATATGGATACTGCTGTGCAAATTGAGCGTGCCATTGCTCCGACTAACTCCACAACTACTCCAGAAGCAAGCAATGAAGTTGGACACAGCAACACCCATGGTGACAGCAATGGTGAGATTTCCGTGGGCACTGGCATTGGTGGCGCCGGGCAGGACTCCATGAGCGATTCGCCCAGGAGTTCTTTGTCAGTTGAATTTGATTTCTTGTGGAAACTGCGGAAGTATTTGATACTTCTTGCAGGCTTGGCCGTTGGTGTCACATACAATTCTGGATTAACACCACCAGGAGGATTTTGGAATAGAACCAAAGATGGCCATGAAGCCGGTGACCCTACCCTTCGTGTTGAGTTCTACCAGCGGTATGAGATATTCTTTTACTGCAACGCAACAGCCTTTGCTGCATCTCTTGTCTTAATCATCTTGCTTCTAAGCAAGAGAGTGACCAAGCAGGAGTTATGGCTCCGTTCGATGCAATTTACCATGCTAGTGGACCTATTCAGTCTGATGGCAGCCTATGTTGCTGGGAGCTGCAGGGCACTCAAGTCATCCATCTACATATTGGTTCTATTCATTATTGCTTTTGCATATATTTTTATTCACATCCTAGTATCCACCAGGATGGTTCCAGAAACGTTCAAAAAGAAGGTATCAACAAAGGCCAATGAAATTCTATCCAAATTGGGTATTCCTGATGTGCAGAGTAGTCGCAAAAACAAAAAAGACCTTGAAGAGGCTCAGAAGTTTATTCTGATGCTTGTAACTTTTGCTGCTACTGTCACATACCAAGCAGGGTTGAGTCCACCAGGTGGCTTTTGGGCTGAAAATGATTACAAGCAACGTCCAGCTACTCCTGTTCTTCGCCGTCACCACCT